>NW_023496843.1:0-50000 GCF_013340165.1 Drosophila suzukii
GTAAATAACTTAAGTTTTTATAAGAAATAATAAAATTGGCATCAGATAATATAAAAAGGTATACTTATAAAAGGTCACAATGGGAAATTTAATATGACATAGAAGTAATCGAATTTATTTTATCACAATTAATAATCAACTAGATCAAAAAGGGGGATAAATGAGATAGGCACTGTGTGGAAATGGTTGGCTGGAACTCCGAATCATGATGATTTTATTAAAATACAGAATAAAATCGATGCTAGAGCGATTTCCCAAATCGATGGGAAACTAGTATTAAGCAATCAAGTCGCAAAATGCGAAAATATGTTTTATGAAATGTCTAACTTTAAGAACGAACTTTTAATAATTATTGCACTTTAAATAATGAAAAAACTTGTTTTACCCGCTTATTAACATGGCGAGAAATCCACTTGTAAAAAAATAAGAGAAAAATAAAAATAACATCATACAGATGGTGCCATTCTTATAAATGGTAACAATATTGTGAACAACTCCTTTAAACGGTTCATTTTTGATAACACTTAATGGCACAACCGAAATAAATAATATTTCATATACCAATTTGGAAAACAAAATTCTTAACTACTTAACTACGAACCACTTCAAAAATTATGAAATATCCGATTACATATTATCAAATAACTCAGAACTTTCTTAAGATAATATAAACATTTTAAATCCTTTCATTAAAATTAATAATACTAAAATATCACTTACCTTTATATTATTAATTTTAATCATTATATATTTGATTTTTGTACTTATTATAAAATACATAAAATTTTGAAATCAATCTCAGCTATGTTACCCTTGCCTTCAGCGACATTGCCTTTGCCTTTGCTTAAGATTTTGCCTTTGCCATCTACTTCGAGGGCCGCGCTTGACCGTCCTGCTAAGATAAATAAACCAATCGTAAAGTAAACACAAGCTTCCGTTCGAAGCCCAAACTTTTCCTTTCAAAGCCCACAGTATTGCGTTCTAAGTTCAGAACATATTGCGTTCCGTTTTTCAATCAAATTGCATCGGTCAGCATAATTTCATTTCACAATTTTAAACAAAAATTAAAGCTTAAGAAAAGGAAAGCTTCTGGCCGAGGTTCTGTGAGGAGTTGAATAACTCCCCACAAATAGAAGCAGCAGCAGATGGCCGGCCGCTTACCAGATACGCGGCGAATTCGCGTAGTAACGGCGCGGCGAGGAGAACGAGAGAGTTTGGAGACCAAGGGTGGAGATCGAGAGAGTTTGGAGACCAACGAAGGAGAGCGAGAGAGTTTGGAGACCAATGAAGGAGAGCAAGAGAGATTGGAGACCAAGGATGGAGATCGAGAGAGAATGGAGACTTCGCGGGCAGAGCAAGAGTGCCGTATGCAGAAGGGGATAACGGAACTCCACTGGACTTTGGACTCTCCCGTGAACTTTGGACCGGGAGAGGAAGTGCCACATCTCGGCAGTGGAGCGGCACACAGGCGTGCCACAAGCATCAGGGGAAACAGCGGGACTGCAGCAGTGGGCGGAGCATCTATTGGAAGCGGTACGTGAAGGACAAGTGGGTCATCCAGGAGGCACGGACTTTGGACCCAGAGTGGAGAGATCCAGCGGTCCGTGCGCGAAAGGGAAATAACGGTTCCCGGAGGCCCTATATAAGGCCGCAGAGCGCTGGCAGCTGGATCAGTCGGTCACGAGGAGTCAAACCTTCAAGATCAGTTAAAGTACCAAATAAACAGTCAAGCAAATAATCTACTAGGGAGCTACAACCAAGCGAGTCGTCGGAAGCAGCGCCGTGGGAAGCATACAAGGAGCAAGATCGCCACGTCGAGACGTTCGGGATTAGGACATCAGGAATCTCCGAATTGAGACACAGGTGGCTGAGTTCTGGAAGGCATCACGCGGCTAAGTCAAGGCGTTAGTTTTCTAACTTTGTCACGACCACACCCTGGCGAGTCGCCCGGCGGGTCTGTCAGAGACAAGCAAAAGAGTCCTACGACGAAGAGCCGCCAGCTTGGGGAGGAAAGTTGTCTGCGACCCAGCGTACCTTGCCCGACCAAGCAGGACCTGGCGTGACGGACGAGCGGTAGATCGATTTGCGGTTTCAAGAGGCGGCAGCCTGGAGAGCCCTGCGATTACCGGCGAAGTTCCCGAGCAGCGACCGCCCAGCTCCCCGAGCGCCAGAACAACGAGATACTGGTCAGAAGACAGCGCAGAGGACATCGACAGCGACGCCAGCAGACATTTCCGGCAGCCACGTTACCATCGCCGCGCGGAGCTCATTGGGGAGCGCAGGAGCGTCGCGGACGTCACGCATTAGGGTGAAGCCGGTGGAACGTTCGTCTGCGCTAGGCGTAAAGCGAAGTGAACCGCTAGACAAGCCTCCGGGCGGCAGCCTTGACTGTCAGCGCGAACTGAGCAAGAACCTAGCGGGACCGTCCGGGACAGAGCAAGGGACAGGTATTGCCTCGAAAGGCGTCAGCCTGGAGAGCAAGGCTTGTTCACCCTAGTCTGAGAACGGTGACACTTCCCTAAGCCCACAAGGCCGAACTCTCTGCGGGTCTAAGGCGCAACAAGCGACCCCGAGGCAACGCGTCGGCAGGCAAGCAGAGGCGGCCACTACGAGCGTCCCGAGACCCAGGATCCAGAGGAGGACGAGTCAACGCGTCGAGGAGCCAGAAAGAGGAGCGCCAGCAGCCGGCGGAACCAGAGCCAAGAGATACCGAAGCCAGCCCAGCCACACACCCGCTGTACTAATACCACGAGAATAAATCCCACTGTTACCATTTGAACACTTTGTTTTCTCACTGATCTACGGGCAATCACGTCATATAAATTTGGTGGGACGAACGCACAATCTTCTGAGCTAGCCGCACAAATCTCTTAGCGAGCAGACACACAAAATCAGTTCGTTACAGTTCGTTGGATAATTTTTTAGAATTAAGAGCCAGTGCTATTTTTTCCGAGACGCGATAGGTTCACAATTTTTAAAAAGTGTCTTGTATTAATAGAGTTTAAGAATAAAGGCTTATCACCCGAGTTTTAAAAATAAAAAATAAATTTTTTAATTCATCTACTATCGACGAATTTAATTTGCATGTGTAAGGGCACTGCAAAATCTACTTATCTAACCGAATTCAATCGAAGCATATTACCAACTGCTATGGTGTATGTTAAAAACGCAAAAGGTGACACCTAACATGCCGTCTTCTATTGGACACAGGATCAGAGCTGACGTATGTATCTGAGAGTTGCATCCAAGCTCTCGGACTGACACGGTCGGCTTCACGCATTTTGGTTACGGGAATCTCTTACGTAAAAGCAGACACGACAAGGGGATGCAGCACGCTGCAAATCAAGTCTCGCATATCCGATGATCGATTGGTTGTCTATGCCCACGTGCTAGGCAGAATCACCTCATCTCTGGAACGCCAAAATATCGACGCATCGACACTCGAGGTATTTAAGGATCTGCAGCTGGCGGATACACATTTCAACGCAAACACACCAGTAGATATACTATTGGGAAGCGAACACGAATGGTCAGTGTTCACAGGACGAAAGATGTACGACAACAAGGGTAATCTTATCGCTATTTCGTCGGTATTCGGATGGGTAAACACTTTACTCAGCACATCGAACACAAGCAACTCAATTACCACGCTTCGTTACCAACGACGCAGACAATATCGAACCTCACGGATTTTCGGAGTCCTCAACCAAGGCGAATGCTACTGTGGTGTACAGCAGAGTTACAAATGACGACGGATTCATCTCGGTGTCCCTTGTCATCATTAGTGCTCTCCTGGTTAACCTATGCACCAGCCCAACTAAAAACTTTTGTTGGAAACAGAACCTCGGAAATCCTTGACACTCTTCCTAGGAAGGCCTGGCGGCACGTGGACTCCAAATCAAACCCAGCTGACTTTCTCTTTGCCAACCCCTAAGGAACCGATCGCAGCTGGTCAAACTTGCACCAATGATAGACGAACCGATTTGCTGAGGGTAGGCGGACAACTGCACCAATCGAAGTTGTCACGAGAGGCAAATCACCCAGTTGTGCTAACAAAAACGCACATAATCTCGAAGCTGATCCTGGAACACGAGCACCGAGTAAATCTTCACCCTGGCATTTCTTTCCTGTACGTAATCGATCGGCAGAGGATGGATAATTGGAGCACGTAATCTCATTTGTAGAATAACACACGACTGCTTATGCTGTTTTTGTCAACACTACCACACCGCCCAACATTAAATGGATGATTTACACAGCGTGCGTGTCACACAAGCCCTTCCATTTGTCAATACTGGTTGCGACTATGCAGGTCCAATCTTTCTGAAGGATGCCAAATTCGGAAGCCACGTATCAGCAAGGGCTACATTTGCCTGTTTGTCTGAATGGTCACCTCAGCCATACACCTGGAACTTGTGACAGACCCTGACAACAGAAACTATCTTGGCTGCCTTGCGGCGCTTCATATCCCTACGTGGCATGTGTAGCAAGATCTACAGCGACAACGGACCCAACTTGTATGGAGCTAAGCGATCCCTCAACGAAATGCAAGAATTTCTTTCATTACAACGACACAAGGACATTGTCACATCCACTTTGGCGGATGATGGAATTCAGTGGTTTCTCATTCCCCCGAGAGCTCCTCATTGGGGAGGGCAGTTCTCTGTGTCAAACTGCATCTGCGCCGAGTCACCGGCAACTCTACGCTCACCTTCGAACAAATGCGCACCTTGCTTGCTCAAATCAGCGCAGTGATAAATTCACGCCGCATAATGCCATCTCTATCTATGTAACAGAAAACCGACATACACATATATATATATATCTTTTTTCGTTTCTGGCAACGCTGCTACGACGGCGTCTTATTGTGAAATTCATATCAGTATCAAATAGGCTTCGCAACTGGTAAGAATAAAATTACATACAGTCCACACATCCAAGTCGTTTATATTTCTAACCATACTCGGTATGATTTCGACCGCAAGTTATTCTGCAGTACTTATTCATACGTCTTGCGACTGGCCTTTTTTATTTCTTGTCTGATTAACTGCAGGTGATCCTCTCGCTCTAACCTAGGTGACTCTTCCAATACCGACATTTCCTTTAATAGTTTATAGTCCCGAGATTTATAATTTTCATCCCCGAATAAGGCTTTATAAGGGGAGCACCCTACTGACTGATGTAAGGCTGATCTTAAACCAGAAGAGATACTGGGTAAATGCAAATCACATTCGGTCTGGTCCTTGCTGATATAAGATCGTATAGCCGACAGTAATGAACAATTTACACGCTCTGCCGCATTACTTTGTGGAGAATACAAAGCAGTATTGTAGTATACGTGTCGATTTCCTAGTTTACTAAACAAGGCTTCAATTTCATTTGCCTTAAATTGCACGCCGTTGTCGCTCACAATTACCTCGGGACTCCCGATTCTGGAAAGATTCGCTGGCTTAAAAACTCATTGATCAGACTCGTTGTCAATTTTCTTAAAGGGCACAACTAATGATACCGGGAGAAGTGATCTTAAACTATTAATAACCCGATGCTACCCTTCTTATTCCTTGGATAAGGACCTAAATATTAACGTAAAGTTTTTGAAAAGGTTATTTGCTTCCTTGCAGATCTCACAATTACGTACGTAATCTCGCACCTCTTTAGATAGTCCTGGCCAATAAAAATTTTAACATTTACAATTTTAGCATTTACAATGCTATCATGTGCTTGACGAATTTCAAAGGCACGTTGCGAATCTGGTACCCATAATTCCCATTTAGCGGAATATAGTTCCTTGTTGCCGGAAACGTGTTCCGTGCAAATATAAACAAATTGAACCTGCAAATCTGGGAATTGTTCGGAATTTTCTTTTATTATCGCCTTCATTTGAGAAACGATTTGGACTCTAAGTCAATTTCTGGGGCAATCAATTCATAACTAGTAATCTCATCTGCGCTAATTCTGGACAGCGCATCGGATACAATGTGATGCTTTCCCTTTCTATGGGTAACTGTGAATGAAAATGACTTTAAGCGGAAAACCCAACCCATTAGCCACTGTAAACTGCTATTCGAACGGTTGCATTTCTAAATAGCTGCGAAATTTCTCTATAGCCAATATAACCGCCAGACATTCGCCTTCTGTCACGCTGTAATTCCTTTGGGACTTCGACAATTTCCGGGACATAAAAGCAATTGGCATCTCTTCCCCATCTTTGGATAATTGCACAAGCACAGCCAAAATCGCTTGCGTCGCAATGTAAAAAGAATATTCTATCGAAGTCGGGATTCTGTAGAACCGGAACTGAGGTTAGAAGGTTCTTTAAAGTGATCATAGCTGTTTGGGCGGCCTCGGTCCACTTAAATGTTTTCTTGGAGGACCACACCTTGGTAATTGGGAACGTAAGGTCTGAATAATTTTTAATAAATCAACGATACCACCCACAAAAAGAAAACCACGAACTTGTTTAAGATTCTTCGGGGTCAGCCAATTCACTGTGCAAGATACTTTACTAGGGCCAGTTGTTATTCCTCCACTTCCAATAACATAACCCAAGTAGTTGACCTTCTTTACACAAAAGTGACTCTTTGCAATGAGAGTGAGATTAGTTTTCTTGAATGGATAAGCTATACGCACTAGTACGGCTAAATGAGATGAAAAGTCTTCCGATACAATAAAAAGATCTTCTAAATAGCCAAATACACAGTATCGTAAGACAGGTGGAATTAATGTATCCATTACTCGACACATGGCTGACGGGGCCTTACATAACCCGAAGGGCATGACAGTGATTTGGAAGAGAGCTCTACCTGGGACTATAAGGGCTGTTAGCGGCTTTCCTTTTTATACCCGTTACTCGTAGAATAAAAGGGTGTACTAGATTCGTCGGAAAGTATGTAACAGGCAGAAGG
Source organism: Drosophila suzukii (assembly GCF_013340165.1). Lineage (NCBI taxonomy): Eukaryota > Metazoa > Arthropoda > Insecta > Diptera > Drosophilidae > Drosophila > Drosophila suzukii. The sequence continues at coordinate 6,906 of NW_023496843.1, forward strand.
AAGCGTTTCCGACCACATAAAGTATATATATTCTTGATCAGGATTACTAGCCGAGTCGATCTAGCCATGTCCGTCTGTCCGTCTGTCCGGATGAACGCTGAGATCTCGGAAACTATGGGAGCTAGGCTATTAAGATTTGGCGTGCAGATTCCTGAGCTTCTTACGCAGCGCAAGTTTGTTTCAGCAATGTGCTACGCCCACTCTTACGCCCACAAACCGCCCAAAACTGTGGCTCCTACAGTTTTGATGCTAGAATAAAAATTTTAATATAAGTGTATTCTTCTCATCAATACCTATCGAGTGACCCGGAAAAAAAATTGCCACGCCCACTCTAACGCCCACAAACCGCCCAAACCTGTGACGGCCACAGTTTTCATGCTAGATAAAAAATTGTTCTCGTCAATACCTATCGATTGATCCAAAAAAATTTTGCCACGCCCACTCTAACGCCCATAACGCTTAAGTCTGTCTACCGGCGGTAGGTGGCGTATTTAAATCTCGATTTGCTGCATGCATATATCCTTTTCCCTTTGATCCCTTTAGCTGAGTAACGGGTATCTGATAGTCGAGGTACTCGACTATAGCGTTCTTCCTTGTTTAAACAATCCGATCTGCCAATAGGCATATTTTAGGTCGAGCTTTGAAATAATGTTTGCCATCGGAAGTCGAGCAAAAATTGCCACTATGCTTTGTAACGGGTAGGGTCCTTCTTGGTTGCTTCATTTAATTTCTAGCATCTAAACAAAGCCTTACCGGTGACTCCACGCACTTTATGACGTTCTATTACACCCAAGCTAAGCATCCGATCAATTTCAGTATATAGAAGATTCTCGACTGCAGGGCTAACGGGGGTAATATCGTTGCTTCACGGGTTTTGCTTCTCCTATGTCGAAATTTGGAAAAATTTCCCTGACGGTTTCAAGTTGCCTTCACTGAAATTTGGATAATGGGTACTGATCTCCCAATTCTTGGTTTCGGGTATCGGGAGCTAAAGAGAATTCTCTCCAAAAATCGATACCCAATATCGACCTCTGAGCAATGGAAGGAATCACATACAAATCAAGCTCTTTTTTCTTGACCTTATATTGCATTAGTACCTTCAGTATTCCAGACGCAATGTCGCGTCAGCGGTGCGTAAATGCGACTTAGTTGCCTTATAATTCGACAAGTTGATAAAAGATTCTTTCGCCAATGTGGACCCAATACAACTTACATTTGCCACTGTATCGAACAAAAATATTTTGGAATAATTCATAAACAAAACGTAAGCATAACTACGATTATCTATTTTACATTCCAATATATTTTTGAGACGACTAAACGTTTTTAAGCCTTTCGTTCTCCAAAATATTGACGCATTCGTACGGTATTGCGATGACTCTTCCTATCTATTCCCGTTAAAATGCGTTCTCTGACTTCATTATAGCTATTAAATCTTTCATGGTATGGTATAAACTTCATGTTAATTTGCTGACTTTCAACTTTCAATGGTTGACTTACATTTATAATGTAATTATTTAGTGTGTGCACAATTGGGTTTATGTACTTGTGGTGCTCCGAAACCATAACAACATACTCTCTTTTCAGCCAAACAGTCTTTCCACACATGTCCAGGCATCTCAAAATTCCAAGACGTGATTTCCGCCGACCCAGAATGATTGACGGCGGCGATCGAAAGATCCGGCTCACTTATATCTATTTACTCATCGGGCGTTTCGTCTAGTGCGTTAAAACGAAAGTTACCTGAGTCTTTACCTTTTTGAGGTAACATTTGCGGTTTACCAAGATCCTTAAGAAAGTTTTCGCCTTTCTGCACTATTCGACGCTATTTAGAAATCGAAGAAACCTTTTCAAAAAATAATATGTCTTTCATATCTGTGAGTAAGTTTCCCTGAATCAATTCGGTTACGGACAATTTATCCATAAGTTTGCAAACGTCTTCATAGAAAGAATAGAAAGATTCCCCGGGCTTTTGTTTTCTGCCTCTTTTTTGCTTCCGTAATTCAATGGTGGACCGCGTATAGGGTATTGCTCTCGTAAGGCTTCACAAAATTCAGACCATGTAAAAGTTTGGACTCGTTTGTGGAACCTCCAATACCAACTACCGACCTTCCCAATTAGCAACTGGAAAATGTTCTTATTTAGAAGTTCAAAGATTTCCCGAGTTAATAATTTTAAACGGTAGAGAAATTCTTCAACTGACAAGCCCTCCTAAGATCCATCAAAGCGTACACCCCATTGTTGGAGAATGTCTGCGATTTTATGCGAACTAATGACATCCGTACCAATATTTCTCGAACTCCTCTGACTGATTTGACCTGAGGCTGCGGATCGCTCATGGCTTGTTCCTTTTTTGAACTATGTATCGATGCTAAAACCTGTGAAACGGTTTCTCTGACTATAGAATTCATAATCTCCACATATTTTTCCGGTCGTCTAGCGCGACTACGTGTCTTCCGGGTGGCCTTAAAAGAAGTCCCCCTCGAGGCCTTCCTCCTCTCCACCTACTAGTTATAATTCCCTCGTTAAAGAGCGAGTACATGGCCGAGGACTTACAGGTAATTTCTTACTTTGCTGTCCTTTTTGGTTATCTTTTGGTTTAGGAGAATAATTTCCAACAATGTACTTTACATCTTTGAGGCTAACTAGAACAATGCAACTGGGACATTCTTTTGTCTCCGTTACTTGTTTTGTAAACAGGATTTATGGAATATGTGTTTGCATTTGACTACTGGACACGGTTGCGCATCTTCCATACGCTCTCCACAAATTATGCAAACGTCTTGTAATGCTGGTTGTGGCCTTCTAAAATCATCTGGTGTATGCTCCACTGGCAATTGCACTAAAGATGTCCCCCTAACCAAATGAATATTATATACCGTCCGATCTCGGACAGGGAAACTCATGTGAATTTACCTCTGTTTTCCAGTAGATTCTGTATACAAAATGTATACTATAATTACGAGATAATTGCTTACCTCTTCTAATTTGGTCGAAATATTCAAAATTTCCAAAATTAAAGAATTAAGTGTCCAACTTCTCTAAATTAAACTCATGAAATTCATCGAAATCATTCAGATATTTATTGAATCTTTTTTTATACACGTTACTCGTAGAGTAATAGAGTATACAAGATTCGTCGGAAAGTATGTAACAGGCAGAAGGAAGCGTTTCTGACCACATAAAGTATATGTATTCTTGATCAGGATCACTAGCCGAGTCAATCTAGTCATGTCCGTCTGTCCGTCTGTTTTTCCGTCCGGGATGAACGCTGTGATCTTGGAAACTTTAAGAGCTAGGCTATTGAGATTTGGCGTGCAGATTCCTGAGCTTCTAACGCAGCGCAAGTTTGTTTCAGCCACGCCCACAAACCGCCCAAAACTGTGGCTCCTACAGTTTTTATGCTAGAATACAAATTTTAACTGAAATGTATTGTTCTCATCAATACCTATCGATTGACCCAAAAAAAAGTTTGCCACGCCTATTTTAACGTCCACAAACCGCCCAAAAACTTCAAAAAATCGTAAATATGAACGCGGATATCTCGGAAACTATCAAATATAGAGAATTTGGATTTTAAATTTAGATTCAGAAGTCAGAAGTTTGCAACGCAGTGAGTATATATATTCTTGATCGGCATCACTAGACGAGTCGATCTAGCCATGTCCTTCAGTTTGTCTGTCCGTCCGTTTCTACGCAAGGTAGTCTCTCAGTTTTAAATCTATCGGTCTGAAACTTTCCCAAAAGTCTTCCTTTTTTTGCAGGTAGTATATAAGACGGAACCAGCCGGATCGGGCAACTATACCTTATAGCACCCATAGGAATAATCGGAAAAAAATTTTAAAAAATTATTTCTTTGGTTGTTTTTAGCATATAAACTCCTACGCTAGGAAATAACATTTTTAAATTACTTCTGAGCTTCGAATTAAATTTTATCAAAATCGGACGACCAATCGATTTAGCGTCGCTTGTGACCGGTTGTGTTTATCTTGTGCTCTGTGATTTTTGTCAATTTGTCATTAATATCTGTGTTACTGGTGCCTTGCTTTGTGTCTTAGTCCAACATAACCAGCCGTGCTTGTGTTTTAAATCGTCTGTTTATGTTTAATTGTCTATTTTATTGTAGCAATTTTAACAAAACCTAACTCTGTTTTTAACCTGTGCATTTTGTTATTGTAACTTCTGTAAGCTGCGGTGCATTTGTTTCAATAGCTTTTGTTGTTGTTTCCCATAATCTGTAATCTCTCTCTCTTGTAATCTCTCTCCCGTTTCTTGTCGTTGCAACTGTTGTCGTGTATATTTTGTTTGTGTTTCGCAAGCCACGCTCAGTCGACAGCCACTCTGTCGCGCTCTCTCGCTTTCGCAGTCTCTTCGCGCTCTTATACTTTTGTGTTTTTGTGTGTCTACATTTTTATTGTTTGATCCCAGTGTCAAATTAAGTGAGGTATTTATAATTCTTTTGATTCTTTGGTTTTATAAACAACTTTTTTTCTTAAATTTAAATACTTAAAAATGGCTCTTTTTTGTTTCAAGAAAGATTGTGAGTTTGGATCGTCACCTAATGATGTTTATACCCGTTACTCGTAGAGTAAAAGGGTATACTCGATTCGTCGGAAAGTATGTAACAGGCAGAAGGAAGCGTTTCCGACCCCATAAAGTATATATATTCTTGATCAGGATCACTAGCCGAGTCGATCTAGCCATGTCCGTCTGTCCGTCTGTCCGTCTGTCCGTCTGTCCGTCTGACCGTCTGTCCGTCTGTCCGTCGGTCCGTCTGTCCGTCTGTCCGTCTGTCTGTCCGGATGAACGCTGAGATCTCGGAAACTATGAGAGCTAGGCTATTGAGATTTGGCGTACAGATTCCTGAGCTTCTTACGCAGCGCAAGTTTGTTTCAGTAGACTGCCACGCCCACTCTAACGCCCACAAACCGCCCAAAACTGTAACTCCTACAGTTTTAATGCTAGATAGAAAATTTTAACTGAAATGTATTGTTCTCAACAATAACACAAACCGCGAAAACCTGTGACGCCCACAATTTGCATGCTGGATAAGAAATTTTAACTGAAATGTATTGGTGTCGTTCATATCTATCGATTAATCCAAAAATAAATTTTCCACGCCCACTCTAACGCCCATAACGCTTAAATCTGTCTACCGCCGGTAGGTGGCGCATTTTAATCTCGCTTTGCTGCTTGCATATCTCCATTTCCCTTTGAGTAACGGGTATCTGATAGCCGAGGTACTCGACTATAGCGTTCTTCCTTGTTTTATTTACTGTCGTCTCTGCAATACAGTCATTCATCCAAAATGTACTGGGCTTGTTGGCAGAGTAAAAGATTTTATTGATCTGCGTGTTGGTTTTTCGTGGACTTGTGCCTCTTGCGTTGAAATAGACCGTGATTTGGATGGCTATGTTGCGCTGACCAATGATCGTTTCATGAAACTTTTTGATAAGCTTATGAGCGTAGTTGCTGATTTTAAAGAGTTTAAGGCGGACCTTGATAATAAAAAAATGTCAGTAGGGTCACCTAAACGCAAAAAGACCGCTTCTTCAAAATCTGCTCCCGTAAAGGCATCAGTTCCAAATCCCAACTTAGCTCCAAATATTTGTACCCGATCGGTAACGGCAGCTATGTCGGCATCTACTGGGTCTGGGGGACCTAAAGTTTCTCTGACAGCAGTACCCATAGGTACCAAAAGCTCTGGAGGAGTCCCTGTTTCTGCTAGTCAGCCTAAGGGGTCAAACCTTATGCAGCTTTCTGTGCCTACTGGTGAAGTTAGCTCTATAGGAGTCCATAGTCTTGATAATCAGACGAACGATGTTCAGATTGCTAATGGTGGAAGAAAGAGCCTCTCGGTTGTTCCATATAGGAAGCAATTATTTGTGTCTCGTTTAACACCTGAAACCAGATCTGCAGATGTTTTGGAATTTATACAACAGGAATTCCCATCTCAAAACATCACAGTGGAGGAGTTTAAATTTCCATATGTTCGTATGATATCATCATTTAAAATATCTGCTTCTCCGGAAGTATTTAATGTACTAAATTCTAAAAGTTTTTGGCTTAATGATGAATTGGTCATTAAAGAATTTGTTCCAAACAGACGGAGAACTAATAATAGGCCTTCCACGACTATACCTGCGCCAAAAAACTAAAAAACTGAGCAGTTTATTTTTGGCCTATCAAAATGTTAGGGGACTCAATATGAAACTACCTAAGCTTTATGCTGACTCCTCTGCCTTTTCTGAAGACATTCTGGCCTTTACTGAGACTTGGCTGAAACCGGAGATATCAGACTCCGAAGTTCTGTCCAAAAATTTTAATACGTATAGAACTGATCGCTCTCCTCGTAGGGGGGTGGGGTGCTGGTTGCCGTTGCCTCCACTTTATCATCGGAGAGAATATACTTTCTTAATCCCAATGACATAGAATTCGTTGTTGTTAAAGTTTCTTTGAAATCTTTTTCTATTTATGTAACTTGTTCCTATATTCCACCTGGGTCCGACATAACAATTTATGAGCAACATTTGTCTGCAACAAAAACTGTTTTATCTCATCTTTCCGAAAGGGATCTTTTAATTGTTTTGGGTGATTTCAATCTCCCTGACATTTCTTGGTCCCTTTCCACGGACTCACTTGTCTCTACCCCTTTATCTGACCATGACTTCGTTGACGGTCTGTTAGAATTATCATTACAGCAAGTTAGCTTTATACGTAATTCACTAAACAGACAATTAGATCTAGTATTTGTTTTAGATCCGTCTGAAGTCACTGTATCTAGAATTGACCCACTAGTTGTGCCTGAAGACCAGTATCATCCCACATTAGAACTTACAATTTGTCTTCCCAGCGTTGATACCCTCTCTCCTTCACTTTCTCCAAATAAATGTAGATGCTTTCGTAAATGTGACTTTAGTAAACTCAACAACTTGATTTCACAATATAACTGGACAAATTTATATAATTGCTTGGATATTGAAAGTGCTACGGAACTATTTTATAGTGTCCTAAACTCTTTTTTCAGTGAATGTGTTCCTGACAGTTTTCCTCCTAAGTTAGACAGGCCACCTTGGTTTACCAATCAGTTGCAAAGACTTAGAAACCTAAAAACAAACTTCTATAAAATCTACAAAAAGTCGGGTAGGCCATCCGATTTTTCAAGATATGTGGTGGCTCGTACTAATTTTAATGTACTTAACAGTCATTGCTATTCCATGTATTTGAAGCGATGTAAATTTGAATTTTCAAAGGATCCGAGGCAATTTTATAACATTGTCAATGCTAAGCGAAAGTCTTCAGCATTGCCATCATCCGTACGTTTAAACTCTATTGAGGCATCTACGGATCCCGAAATTGCAGATTTATTTGCTGAATTCTTCCAATCTACTTATAGTTCTGTTTCATGGTCTAATTCTAGCTACCCTAATCACTTAAACAGGGCAAATTGTATTTTTTCTCCTGTAATCACCGAGAGTTATCTCTTAAGGGATTTAGAAACTATAACGCCAACCTATTCTCCTGGGCCAGATGGACTCCCTGGGTGTGTTCTTAAGTTTTGTGCCCGAACTATTTGTAAACCCATTCTGAAACTTTTTAATTTGTCTATCTCATCATCTGTTTTTCCTACTATCTGGAAAGATTCTTTTAATATTCCACTCCACAAAAAGGGTGCGAAGGTTAATGCTCAGAACTATAGAGGAATCTCCAAATTGTCTGCAATTCCTAAAACATTTGAACGCATTATTACCTCTCAGTTGCAACACTTGTGCTCCTCTTTAATATCGCCGTGTCAACATGGTTTTGTTAAGCGTAGATCGACCACCACTAACCTGCTCGAATTGACATCTTTTGTACTAGATGGATTTAACAAAAAATTACAGACGGATGTTATATATACAGATTTTAGTAAAGCCTTTGACTCTGTTAACCACTCTCTTCTTTTATTCAAATTAGATCTGCTTGGGTTTCCGAATAATCTGTTAACTTGGATTTCAAGTTATTTGAATGGTAGATCTCAGAGGGTTTTATTCAAAAACGCTGTTTCCAAGATGATCAACGTGACATCTGGAGTGCCTCAGGGCAGTCATTTAGGCCCTTTGCTGTTTACTCTGTTTATAAATGATCTTCCTTCTATCGTAAATCACTCTCGTGTACTAATGTATGCTGATGATGTTAAGCTTTGTTTTTCATATAATAATATTGAATCTGGTTTCTGCTTGCAGTCAGACATAAATAGATTCCAGGAATGGTGTCAGTACAACCTTTTGAATTTAAACTATCTTAAATGCAACGTTATGACTTTTTATAGGGGTACGCCAACGTTCATGAGTTACTCTCTTCAGAACATGTCCTTGGACCGAATATACTCAGTAAACGATTTAGGTGTTCTCCTAGATCCTAAACTTAAATTTGACTCCCACATAACCTCTACTGTAAATAAAGCTATGAGTGTTCTTGGGTTTATAAAACGTTGGTCTAAAGAATTTGATGACCCATACACTACCAAATTATTATTTACCTCACTTGTCCGACCTAATTTAGAATACTGTTCTTCCGTTTGGAGTCCTCAGTATCAAGTGCACATTGACCGTATAGAGTCCGTACAGAAACAATTTCTTCTTTTTGTCTTACGTGGTTTGAACTGGGATCAAAACGTCAGGTTGCCTTCTTACTCGAGTAGATTGCTATTAATTAATTTGCCTACTCTAGTAAGCCGTAGAATTATGCTCGGTACTATTTTTATGAATAATCTTATCAGAGGCGATATTGATTCTGTAGATTTGGTAAGCCGCCTAAGTTTCAATGTTCCTGTTAGACTAATGCGAAACTACCATCCTATTAACTTGCCACGATGTTCATCTAATTTTAGTCAGCATGAGCCCTTTCGCGTTCTTTCTAATAATTATAGCAACCTGTATCATTTAATTTGTTCCTCAACTTCTATCCCTGTACTAAAAACTAAAATCTTAGCTCATTTGCTTTAATCTTGTTGATCTATGTTTTGTCCTGTCTTTATTTGTTCTATGTACCTTCCTCGCGAACCGTATTTGCCCGAAATAAAAATGGGCCCGCGCGTAACAAGCACGTGCTTGGTGTCGTTTGGGCCACTTGTTTGTACTGCTCTTAGTGCATCAACGTTCAACAATATATATAAAAAAATATATATAATATAGCTGGCAGAGGAACGATCGAAAAAATGGTGGAAAAATAATGTGAAACAAATTATAGCTTCGGAGTTTTTGACATATTATCTTATACTATTGGGAATATCATTTTTTGTATTTTTCAGAATTTCGAATTCAATTTAATAATTTTAACTGCAAGAGTATACAAGCTTCGACTTGCGGAAGTAAACTTCCTTTCTTTTTCGAGGTGAAACTGATAGCCCCGACTTGGTTAGCCAGCTAATCTTTTCTGTTCCATGCAGATTGACAAGAAATTACATTCCCCTAGCTTTAATTTTATAGACTTTATCCTATTATCTCAAAATATGACTCGAACTATTTCCTTATTTTACAACGCGTTCCGTACACAGCGGCCCTCGGTCGGTTGGGCGGGAGGTGTAACCGTGGAGTCCCGCGCGAAAAAAAAGATATAAAAAAAATACAGCATAAACAAATAAATCGTATATGTAAATAATATTTTTTCTTGGATTTTTGTGGCTAATGTATGCTTTAATTTCAGTTTTTAAAACAATAAATCCCTCTTTTTTGTTTTATTGACTACTCCTATATGTTGTCAAATTTAACATAAGTAATGGCGACATAATGAGTTTGAGTAAACATGTACGTTTTTATACATAAACAAAATTTATATTTTTTTAAATCGTCTTTGGAATTCGCAAGCCCGTTACTCGTAGAGTCAAGGGCTATACTAGATTCATTACTAGCCGAGACGATCTAGCCATGTCCGTCCCTATAATCGCTGTGATCTCGGAAGCTAAAACAGCTAGATATTTGGGATTAGGCATGAAGATTGTAGAGAATGATGCGCAGCGCAAGTTTGTTTTGACCAGGTCAATATTTCGCAAGTTCAATCGAGATTGCACAGGACAGGCTGTTACTACTTACTAATAGGCCACCAAGCTGCTAGGGATGCAATGGGCTAGGTGGCGATAGGTTGCGCTAAGTGAAAGATGAAGAAACACACACATATGCATGGAATCTTTGAAATACACGTAAGGTAAGGTCATTTACCAGCCTAAGTAAAAGATAAAATGCAGTCCACTTACTTCAAACAATGAGTATTTATAACCATAAAGTCGAACTTTTACAACGTCCTTTAACATATGCGTTGGAGATGGATTTAAGCGTTATGGGCGAGAAGCCCTAAAATCTTTTTGCTTAATTCTAACTTTTAAGCTCGTATTGTTTCCGAAGCACAGCGTTCACACAGAGAGTGATAGACGAACATGAGTAGTTTAACTCGGCAAATAGTCCTGAACACGGATTGTATATATAGAGTGAAAAACGCTCCACCTCTTTAAATATTTTTGAATGAATTCAATTTAGGCTTTTGATCTATAAAAAAGGTTTTTTGCAAAATTTTTTGAGTGGCAAGCGCATTACAAAAATTTTATTTTGCTCCTCCTTTTGAGAGTATATTCCATACTAATGCGCATCTAGGCCTCCTATTAAAATTTGGCTGCTGTAGCTCTTACTCTTTAGGCTGTGAGCGTTATTTTTATACTAGTATACTAGATTAGTCGGAAAGTATGTAACAGACAGAAGGAAGCGTTTCCGACCCCATAAAGTACAAATATTCTTGATCAGGTTAACTAGCCGAGTCGACCTAGCCATGTGCGTCTGTCCGTATGAACGCTGAGACCTATAAGAGCTAGGCTATTGGGATTTGGCATGCAGATTCCTGAGCTTCTTGCACAGCTCAAGAATTTTTTCGCAAAGTGCGACGCCCACCCTAACGCCCACAAACTGCCAAAAACTGTGGCTCCTACAGTATTGATGCTCACCAATACCTATAGATTGACCGAAAAAAAAGTTGCCACGCCCACTTTAACGCCCACAAACCGCCCACAAACATAAAAAAATCGTAAGTATGAACGCGTATATCTCGGAAACTATAAAAGATAGAGAAATGGGATATCCGATTTAGATTCCGTAGCTTTGTACGCAGCGCAAGTTTGTTACGCAAATATGCCACGCCCACTCTAACGACCACAAGCCGCCTAAACCTGTGGCGCCCACAATTTTCATGCTAGATTAAAAACTGCAGTATATTAGTCTCGTCAATACCTATCGATTGATCCAATAAAAACAATAAAAACCACTCTAACACCCACAGGCCGTCTAAGCCTCTGGCGCACACAATTTCCATGCTAGAAAAAAATTTTAAACGGATTTGTATTAGACTCGTCAATACCTATCGGTTGACCCAAAAAAAGTTTGCCACGCCCACTCTAACGCTCATAACGATTAAATCTTTCTTCCGCCCACATAACCATATACTGATATTGCGGGTAGATTGCGCATTTCAATCTCGCTTTGCTGCTTGCATATCTCCATTTCCATTTCGTCCCTTTAGCAAAGTAACGGGTATCTGATAGTCGGGGTACTCGATTATAGCGTTCTTCCTTGTTTTTTATTATTTTTTTTTTTTGAACTATAAGAGTTAGAGTGTTGGGTCTTGGCATGCAGATTCTTGGGCATCCAGCGAAGCTCAAGTTTGTTTCAGCAGGTGCCACGGCCACTCTAACGCCTACAAATCACTATAACACTAAAGCCCGTTTAGCGCCCACATTTTTTAATATTTTGTAAAAATGTAATAGAAAGTTTGTTTTTATAATCAATACCTATCTACACGCAATTTTATTGAAATCGGAATACTCATTTAAAATGCATAACCAAATAATAATCAATATTTTACAATTCAATCGAGATTGCACACCACATGCAGCAAATAAGCTGTTTTCTTTCAAACTCCGCCAAGCCGTTAGGGGCGCTAGAGTCTAGTTGGCGCTGTAGGTCAAGTGGCGCTATAGAATAAGATGATAGGTGGCGCTATAGGCTTGGTGTGTTAGTGAAAGAATCAGTGGTACTTTAAGCATGTCTCCATCCCTGTCGCACTACCAAAAAGCTGAGTAACGGGTATCTAATAGTCAAGGCCATCGACTATTGTGCTTTCTCTTGTTTAATCTGTAATTTTCGTCTGTCATTATAGTATGTCTTGAGAGATTATTATTGATATTATTTATTCAAATTGTATTCTTTTTTTCAGTTCCGTTACAAATATAGCACAAGCGTACTGGAAACTTATATTCAGGGAAACAAAGTTCCATTCAGCTTCCTTCTAATGTTGATTGTGCAGTTTATTACTATTGTAACAGAACGGGCCATTTATCTTCGAAAAGCACTCATATACAAAATAGTGTTTCATGTTATCACTGTTGTTGGAATTCATATTTGGATGTTCTTCCTCGTACCGTATGTGACCGGGCACAGTTTTGGTGAAACTGCCCCTGTTCTATTTTATTTAATAAAATGCCTTCATATGTTACTATCTGCATACCAGATAAGATGTGGTTACCCAAAGAGAATATTAGGAAACGTATTCACAAAAGGATATTCATTAGTTAATTATATCGCTTTTAAAATGTAAACACCTTTATAACACTAGATTATAAAAAAAATGCTCCCCAGCCATTAATGGAAATGAAATTTAAAATTGTGTTCATGGATACAATTTTTTTAGAAGACCGTACATTAGAGTTTTTTAAAAGACTCAGCATTATATGTTATTATTATTTTACATAATTATGTCAAAAACCTCGCAAACATAGGAGTGGCGAACCACTGCTAAGCACTACCCAATCTTTATAGCCGTTAATCGTATAGTAAAATGGTAAACTAGATTCGTCGGAAAGTATGTAACAGGTAAAGGGACGTCATAAAGTATATGTATTCTTGATCAGGATCACTAACCGAGTCGATCTAGCCATGTCCGTCTGTCCGTATGAACGCTGAGATCTCGTAAAAGCTTTAATGTCGGCATGCAGATTCTTGGGATTCCTGCGCAGGGCAAGTTTGTTTCAGCAGGGTGCCACGCCAACTCTAACGCCCACAAACGACGATACCACTAAAAACCCGTCCAGCTCCCAAACTTTATAGTATTTGGTAATACAAATGAGAGTTTCTTCTTATTATCAATACCCATGTCGGGTCACGCAGCCCCAGCAGCTAATTAACTTATTTCGATCTCTTATATTAATTGCATCGCGAAAGGTAGCACTCTTTAGCTCTAGCTCTAGCTCTCTCGTTTTTTGTGTACATGCATCTTTGGGCCCAGCATTCGGCTGGCTGACCCTTTGTAAAAGTAGTACGAATTCTGATCTCGACATTAAATGCACTCTCGTCTCGCCTGCAGTATTCTCTCTCTCTAATAAATTGTTAACAAGCCTAAAGCAACCTGAAACTCGTATTTTAATTAAGCAATAACTAATAAAAAAGCTTATTAGTTCAACATTGGTGACCCCGACGTGATTTGTGCATAAATAATACTAAGTGCAAATCATATAAGTCTATTTATTGACTTTTTCGTTCTTGCGGCTGCGGTGCATTGGCGGAGCAACAATCATAAGGCCTTTAAATAAGGCGCAAAATCAGCTTTACATAGAAGCGTGCATATCCAAGTAACGGGCTGTTATTTCCTCATTTGCTTTGCGCTCATCTTCCCGCTGGAGCCAAATTTCTGCTGTTGTTGTTCTAGCCATGCCTACGGGAACTTTTGGAGATGCTACCGCTGATGCAAACAGGGCAGTATTTTTAAAGCGCAAGGCAACGGCCCTATTTAATAGAGTGGAGCGCTTAGTGGATTCCCTATCAAGTGCGGCGTTAACTTCATGCGACGAATCCGGTCTTCATGAGAGGTTGGAGTTGATTGATGAGCTTCAAGAGTCATTTAAAAAGGTGCTCGGTGAGCTCGAAGAATTTGATTTCGAGGAAATTGAAAGCGATTTAAGTAAGAAATTAGATGACATTCTCGTAATTCTGAAGTCATCGGTTCGATCCGAAATTTCGAAGCGCGCCTCACAGCTTCTTTCGCAATCAACTTTTGCTGACGGCATTACTCCGGGAGTTTTCGTCCCCCAGCAGCGTCAGCCTCGACATAGGGCAGCATTGCTGCCCCCTCTGGAGCTTCCAAAAATCGCTGGGGGTTATGCAAATTGGTCTGACTTTTATTCTATGCTTACCACGATCATAGATAGTCATCTACGATCGTGCCTGAGGAACGCAGCGTTGGAAACTATTCCCTCTTTGGAAATTTCGGATGGCAACTACGCAATTGCTTTAGATTTGGTGCAAAATAGATTTGATAATTTACGTTTGGTTTTTCAGGCACACATTATTGAGATCTGGGACTTAAGGCGGTGCAGAGTGGTTTCGTCTCGACACTTCGGGAGCTGGCCGATAAATTCAACGCTCATATTCGTGCTCCCAAAGGACTGGGCACGACAGAACAAATCGCAGGATGCATCATCGTCCAAGGGCTGTTCCAAAAGTTAGATCCGGCAAGTCAGGCAAGATGGGAAGAGCGTTTAGAGGACCCTGCCTTCGTCAATTTAATTCCTACGTGCGAGTCAATGGCATAATTTCTGGAGCAGCGATGCAGGACGTTGGAGGCTATGGATTTCGCCATGGCAAACTATGCGCCGGGCAATCAGGTGGGAAGTAACAGAATACCCAATGCGCGTAGATCAGCATTTGTTGCCTCGAATTCTAACCCTTGGATTTGTATATTCTGTAATGATACGGGGCATTCCATTTCTTATTGTCAGAATTTTAAAATCCTGTCTCCTTCGAATAGGCTTCAAGAAGCGAAACGGCTCGGTCTTTGCATAAATTGTCTTAAGGTTGGACATCAGGTTCGGCAATGCAACTCCAGTAGTTATCGTGCATGCGGATCTAAGCACCACACCCTGCTTCACCTGGGAAACTCACCTTCCTTTCCTTCACGAGAAGGAGCACAGCTTCAAGAAGCACTTCCCTCTGCCTCACCCTCTGCACTGCCTTCCACTTCGACTGCTCTTATTGCACAGGAGTTTAGTATAGTTTAGTAAAAAACCGTTCTGGTGTTTTCGTTCCATGTCGAGCTCTACTCGATTCGGGCTCCCAACTGCATCTAATAACGTCCCGATTCGCAAATCGGCTTCAAGTAAAGAAAATAAAATCTTCAGCATCTGTAACTGGAATAGGAGATTCCAGTTTTGTGACGGACGGTCACTCGGTCAATATTACGATTCAGTCCCGAACCTCCGAATACTCAGCCAACATTACCGCGGTGATTGCTCCGAACATAACAGAGCGACAGCCTAGCTTCAACGTCGACATTGGCAGCTGGAACATACCCAAAAATAAACAGTTAGCTGACCCAAGGTTTTATGCTCCCCAGCGGGTGGATATTTTAATAGGAGCCAGTCTCTTTTTCGTGATGTTGTGCTTTGGCCAAATCAAGCTCCCTCCTGGATTACGCCTAATTCAAAAGACGCGTCTGGGTTGTATTGTTTCTGGAGGTTATGGCCTTTCCAATGACTCGGCTTTAATGTCGTCTCAAGATGTACTTCTCGCTAGTAGAGAGAATAGTTTCGATCGGTTAGATGATCTTCTTCGACGATTTTGGGAAGCGGAAAGCTGCGCCGAGCCAATTATACGCGCTACTACTGTGAAGCACATTTCGTAAATCACGTCGTTCGTTTGCCAGCTGGTGGTTATTCTGTTCGGCTGCCTTCCAAGTTCAATCTAGATCTTTTGGGAGAGTCCCACCAGCAAGCTTATCGAGGATTCTTGTCTCTAGAGAGAAAGTTGAATCGTCAGCCAGCCTTGAAGGCTCAATATGCAGCATTCATAAAGGAACACCTCGATCTTGGACATCAGTTTCTTCCGCTGACAGTGGGGTATGCCGATACTTCTTGCCTCATCATTGCGTCATAAAGGAAGATAGCTCCACTACAGAGCTTCGCGTAGTTTTTGATGGATCGGCGGCCAGTTCCTCAGGCTATTCTCTCAACGATGTTCTTATGGCAGTCCCTGTTATTCAGCATAAGCGGTTCCAGATTCTTCTTCGTTTTCGTTCACACCCAGTAGCAATCACAGGAGACATTTGCAAAATGTACCGTTGTGTTAGGGTTCAGCCTGAGGACAGCCATTTGCAATGCATTTTGCGGAGGGATTCCCCCCAGGACCAATTGCGGGTGTTTAAGCTAGACACCGTTACTTATACAGTCATCATTATGGATCAGGCATCAAAACTTCTAGCCAAGGGAAAATTTAAGTTTAGAAAGTGGTGCTCAAATGTGTCGGCTGTTTTGGATGGAGTTGCAGACAAGGTAAGGAGTCCTATTTGAAGATTGATGATGGCACTGATTTTGCAAAAACCTTAGGTCTCGCTTGGGATCCAGTTTTCCTTTTCGGTCTTACAGTCAACATCAATCCCTTGTAGGCGATCTGTCCTGTCTGCAATAGCGCGATTTTACGATCCTCTCGGGTTGGTTGGACTTGTGATCACAAAATCGAAAATTTTCCTTCAACAACTGTGCAAGGAGAAGTTAGTAGAAGGAATTCTTCCTCAATTATATAACCACGTCATCCAATTATATAACCACGGAGTCAATCGGCCACTATTGCCATATTACTCACTTTCATGAACGCAATCTACACACTTGGCCACGGGCATTACTCGGCATAATTCGATCGCAATATTGGCCTATTGGGGGGAGGAAGACGGTTATGAAGGCGATAAACAAATGTATTAGATGCTTTCGAATGAAGCCTCGAGTAGTAGAGCATATCATGGCGGATCTTCCAAAGGAGCGACTTGATGGATCTCATGCATTCGAAGTCACTGGCATTGACTTTGCGGGCCTTTTTCTACAAGTCAGAGGCGCGAAGCAAGCCCCAGTAAATGCTACGTTTGTGTCTTCATTTGTTTCGCCACAAAGCTATTCATTTGGAGTTATCAAGGATCTCTCTACGGTATCGTTTCTACATGGCCTCAAACGATTTATATGCACTAGAAGAAGGCCGCGGCAGATTTGGTCTGATAATGCAACCAACTTGTTGGCGCTCGCTATGAGCTGCTCGAACTAAGGGCCTATTCCTCAGAAGTGATCACCAGAGAGCTACGTTGGACTTTTGCCTAGCGGAGGCTATTGATTGGTGTTTCATTCCTCATAGGTCGCTACACTTTGGCGGTCTTTGGGAAGCGGCTGTGAAGATCGCTAAGCATCATTTCTACCGCGCTGTTGGCACTGCTCTTTTAGCCTTTGAGGAGTCGCGGACCCTGGTGTGTCACATTTCGGCTGTTGTTAATTCTCGACCATTAGTCTCGATTTCAGAAAATCCAGCTGATCTGGATGTATTAACCTCAGCACATTTTTGAATGGTGTTACCAGTCTTAACTTCAATCGCTTGGATGGCAACGCTTGGCTTACTTGCTACAGATATTTTGGTCCTGCAGCAGTGCTCCAAGTGGCGCACCCCAAAACCTAACCTGGTTGTCGATAACTTAATTCTGGTCAAGGACGAAAACTGCCTCCCATGAAGTGGCCCCGCCAGAATGATCGAGCTTCTGTTTGGTGAAGATGGGGTTGCTCGAGTTGCCGTTCTGAAGACAGCATCAGAGGTGACAAAGCGAGCAGTAAACAAGCTGTGTCTGCTTCCCCTTAAGGATGATGTTGAAACCCAGGCTTCCAACGGGGGGATTATGTCGGGTTACGCAGCCGCAGCAGCTAACTAACTTAATACGATCTCTTATATTAATTGCATCGCGAAAGGTAGCTCTCTCTAGCTCTAGCTCTAGCTCTCTCGTTTTTTGTGTACTTGCATTCTTGGGCCCAGCATTCGGCTGGCTGTCCCTTTGTAAAAGTAGTACGAATTCTGATCTCGACATTAAATGGACTCTCGTCTCGCCTGCAGTACTTTCTCTCGCTAATAAATTGTTAACAAGCCTAAAGCAACCTGAAATTCGTATTTTAATTAAGCATTAACTAATAAAAAGCTTATAAGTTCAACAACCCATGTACATGTAAAATATGATTGAAATCGGATCCCTCATTAAAAAGTAATAGCCAAGAAAAATAATATTTTGCAAATCAAATCGAGAAGTACAAATCGAGACCACAAGTAGCGATGTTTGTTTTCACTAATTCACTATAACGAACTGGTTTTTTTGTGTTTACTCGCTACGGAACTCGTGCGGCTAGCTCAATAGATTTGTGCGCTCGTCCCACTAAATTTATAGTAACCGTGACCGCCCGCTTACCAGTAATTATAATTTATATTTCGGTAACGACGCGTTTATTCATGACTGTGGGTTACAAAGTTTATCTGTCTTGTGATGGTGTTTCTCGCGCTGATCCTTCTTGTCGTCTCCCGCTCTTAGTGGCCTCTGCTGCTCCAGGTACTTCTGCTGTCACTCGCAAGAGATGACGAAGAGTTGGGCTGTCGGGCTTAGGGAAGCGTCACCGTTCCCGGACTAGGGTGAACAGGTGCCGAGCTCTCAAGAAATTTGTCTTGCCAGCCACAGCCCCCTGTCCCTCGCTCCGTCCCGAACGGTCCCGCCAGACACTCACTCAGTTCCTTTTGACGCTTCGGGCAATCGTCCGGTTAACGCCACCAGTCCCTGAAGCAAATGCCCAGTGAAAGACGAACGTTCCGCCCTAGTCTTCCCCAAGGCAGTTGCAGTCGTACCTGAGGCGTGTCAGTCCTGGATGTTCTCCTTGCCAATCTTACGTGCGGCGGTGCCTCTGATGATGTCCTGCGCTGCTCGGCGATGTTCTTGCTTGGTGGTGCCCCTGTGTCGCGATGTCTTGCGCAACTGGGTCCCGGCTCTCAGTCCTGTGGCGGTACGCCAGATCTCGACCGTGGGCTTGAACCAGACACCCGTCGGGCGCTACATACACTCAACTCCACGTCAGGACCGGTGGTATACGCCTCCGATACCGGACTCAAAGTATCCAATGGCAGCGCTTTCCAGACAACCGTCGGGCGCCACAGACCATCAATACCACGTCAGGACCGGCAGGTTACTCTTCCCGAGTCTTACGGTTCCGCGTTGAGATGGATCGCCTCCGATACCGGTCTCAAAGTAGTCAATGATTGCGCTTTCCAGACAACCGTCGGTTGCCACAATCAGCTAACCCCACGTCAGGTTCGACCGGAAGCGTCGATGCTACACCCGCCCAATTCCAAAGTGCGGAGATCTACCGATCTACACTCCCTCCAACTGTATTCTTCAAACTCTCTTTTCCCAGAGTGCAACTGGCAGGCCTCCGTAAAGTCGATCTTCGATTCTATTTGTGGGGAGTTATTTAACTCCTCAAATTCACCCCTTTGTTCAGGTGACGAAAAGAAGCTAGTTCCTTCTCTCCGGCTGTCATTTTGTGAATACTCGTAGCCAGACGTTTCCCCTAAAGAATTAGAATTCTCATTTCTCCTCTCAACAACATGATGAGCTTCACTGCGCCGATCCTTCATCTTATTCTCCTTCCTACGATGTTGCCGTTGATATTTAAACTTCCCCGCTCCAGTATATTCCCTCGGGAATCGCCGTTTTTCCGTTGTCTCCTTCCACTCCTACGGTTACACCAGAGCTTTCCTATCGTTATCGGTTGCGTGCTACGAACTCTGTAAGGCAGCGTTGCCATCCGATCGACGCGATAATCCCCAGTGGGACAATGCTTATGCAGATTTTTCCAGTGTTTTCGCGCCCATCCATCGACACTATCGTCCAGTGCCAATCGACTACCTATCGCGGTGCCCCCTTCCCTATGCACATGGTGACGAGGAGAAATTTTCACGCCGGTAAGTTTTCTCTTTACATTTTCCCACTTGTCCTTTCACTGTTCTTTCTTTCTCTTTCAGCCTTCTGCCCTTGAACTGTCCTTGGACTGGCTGCCAACTAGTTGTCGGAGGTGCGAGAAAAGCCCTGACAGAAGAGTGGGCCCCCGTCCACCAGCTACCCCTCGCCCACCACCCTGTATACGTGAGTATGAGCCCCCATTGCATAACCCCGACTAATTGCTGTTTGCTTGTCTCAAATCCGACTTCCCTCGCACGATCTAACTTCAAATTTTATAACCACAAATATAAACACCCCGTTATTGTCGTGTTCTAATTTTCTATGTTCGTGTGTGTATACGACTGTTGCCCGTCCCAGTGCAAGTGTTTTGTGTTTTAATTTTAAGCGAATTGGCCGTTACCCTCACTCGTAGCTTGTGCGTCCCCTGCTGGAGCAACACTTCCTGTCTGCCTCCTCTCTTTAGTGCGTGCATGACGACGGGCTTCTCCATCAGGCCCGGTGGCGACTCCTCCTCGCGGACCTCCATCCACGGTGCTCTCTCCGGCTCGAGTTCCGCCTTCGTGGACTGGACTCCCTCTTGTCCTCCACCGGGTGTCGGCCACACCCACGGTCCGGTTCCCGAATGAACTTCCGGGAGGATTTTCCCGGTATCCTGAGTAGGGCGCCCGACTGTATTACTGGGGCCTCCTCGGCTGCCTGGCCATGCCGAGGTGCCAACGTTTCGACCTCTGTCACACTATAGTCCAAAGTGCGGCAGTCTACCGTTATTCCTTCGTTCACCGCCGTCTCGCTCCTCCAAATGTTTGTCTCGTTCCTTCGTCTGTCTCCGCTCCTGCTCACCAAACTCTCTCGCTCCGCACTCTACAAACTCTCTTCGTACTCTTCAAACTATGTTGGTACTCTCCAAACGCTTTCTAACTGCATTCACCAAACTCTCTTTTCACGCACACCCGTTACAACGCGAGTTCGCTGCGACTTCAGCAACTGGCGGACCTTCGTGCAGTTATTATTCGCTTTATTTGTGCGGAGTTATTTAACTCCTAACATTACCCAATTTCTTCGCCCCTCCAAATGTTTGTCTCGTTTTCTCGTCTCTCTCCGCTCCTGCTCACCAAAGTCTCTCGCTTTGTACTCTCCAAACTCTCTTCGTACTCTCCAAACTTTCTCTGTACTCTCTAAACTCTTTCTAACTGCATTCTTCATACTCTCTTTTCACGCAACGCCGTTACTATGCGAATTCCCTGCGACTTCAGCAACTGGCGGGCCTTCTTGCTGTTATTTAACTACTCACATACCTTGGTCCCCAATTGTTTCCTTTGGCCTTGCCTGTCGTTTCCTTTGTCTGGTTAATGCTTCGCCCGATGGTGTTCTTTGGTGTGGGCTCCGTTAACTCCGGCCTTGGCCAGACGCTGAACCGGTTGCCTCTGCCCCATGTGTCCTGTAATCTGTTGAGTTTTCATTCTCTATTCTATCCAACAGCTGTTCTTCTTTTGCGTTCACCTCTCCAATCCGTTGACTTCGTCGTTGGCCTGACGACTAAACGATTCCTTATCGTCATTTTCCTTTATGCGCCGTTGGCTCTGGTTTATGTTTTACTTCGGTTTTATCCCGACGATTAAACGGTTGCCACTGCCAATGCGCGCGTTGTGTGCTCCGTTGACTCCTTTGGCCTGACTATTAAACGGCTGCTGC
This sequence comes from Drosophila suzukii, assembly GCF_013340165.1. NCBI lineage: Eukaryota > Metazoa > Arthropoda > Insecta > Diptera > Drosophilidae > Drosophila > Drosophila suzukii. Next base: position 28,413 of record NW_023496843.1, read on the forward strand.
TGCCGATGCAGGCTGGGTCCAATCCCTTGTCCGGACTAAACGACTCTTGGTCCGTACGGACGATATCGTCGTTCTCACTCGCATCGCCCACCTGCTCTTTCCTTTCTGCCTTTTTATAACCGTTACTCTGGAGAAGTATGTAACAGGTAGTAACCGAAAAGTGTGTAACTGGTAGACGGAACCGTTTCCGAACCCATAGAGTATATATATTCTTGATCACTAGGATCACTAGCCGAGTCGATCTAGCCATGTCCGTCTGTCCGTTCGTCCGTATGAACGCTGAGATCCCGGAAACTACAAAAGCTAGAAAGTTGGGAATTGGCTCGTAGATTCCTAAGCTTCTTGCGCAGCGCAAGTTTATTTTGTATGTGTACCACTTAAATGTATTTTTCTCATCAATACCTATCGATTGACCAAAAAAATCGTACATATGAACGCGGATAACTTGAAAACTAACGAAGATAGAGAATTTGAACGTTAGGTTTAGATTCCGTAGCCGTGTACGCAGCGCCCACTCTAACGCCTACAAACCGCACAAGCTTGTTACGCCCACAATCTTCATGCTATATACAATTTTAGCTGAAATGTATTAGTCTCGTCAATACCTATCGATTGATCCAAAAAATATCATAACGCCTAAATCTGTTTACCGCCCGGATAACCATATATTGAGATCGCGGGCATTTCAATCTCGCTTTGCTGCTTTCACATATCCATTTCCCTTTTGTCCCTTTAGCTGAGTAACGGGTATCTGATAGTCAAGGTACTCGACTATAGCGTTCTTTCTTGTTGTCTAATCTTGCAGATCACTGGAGATGTAAAGTCTATAACCGTATACAACCAGAACAAACCAGTGCATTCGGATACGCTGGAGTTGACAGCCAACATAATCTGTGGCCACCTTTCGTCCCAGTTGCTCTGAATTTGTACAGCAAACTGTGCTACCATCGTTTTTACCATCCGGTTAGCGCGCTCGGTTCAATTTTCTTGGGGAGTATACGGTGCCGTGAGCTGCTGCTTAATTCCCATATCGCCTAGGAACTTCTTGAATGCTCTACTGGTGAACTGCACCCCGTTGTCCATTATTAGAACTTTCGGAATCTTGCGATAACGCGTTGTCTAAATGCCTTCTGAAGGGTTTCCGCCGTCTCCGTACGTGGTGGAACCAACTCTGACCATTTTGAAAAACGATTGATCTAAAGCAAAAGCATCTGGTTCCCATGCTTTGATCTTAACAGTGGTCCCACAAAAACTGGGCACCCAGTTGCCCATGGCTCTTCCGGCACTTGTGCAAGCATTTTTCTTGCCACTTGCCTCTGGTTAGGCTTAAATTGAACTTGTTTCCGCGACCACTGAAGAGAGCGGACGTGTCTTGTGCGAGCTCCGCGAAAAGTGCAAGAAAGTTGATCAATTAAATGCAAACAAAACACATAAACTAAACTGGTTAATTTCAAATAAGCGAAAAGAAACCCAAAGAAATTTAGGTTTCAACTCACAAAATCGGTGTAATGACTATAACTAGCACATAATTATTTTATCTTATAATAATAAATAAGTGCCACGCTAATAAAAGCTCAATGAGCTCCGCGAGCCGAAGAGACGGTTACTTTTCGTATGTCTCAACGCTTGATAGCGAAGTGCAAAAAACGACCCTACTGTCGGTCGATAGCCAAAGAGCACGATCTTGCTCACCATGCTTACTTACGGCTACCCCTACTCCGACGGCGTGGAGTCAACAATGCAAAACCCCCCCACCATCAGTTTCGACCCCTGGCGCACCAACACCATGCAACGGTAAAACTTCTGCATCCGCACTAAATTTGTCAGCAACAACTGCAGCTACGGCAAAAAAACCAACGACAACCACAGCTACGACTATTATTTCGGAATCGACTGCAACCGCAGCTCTAAATACAACGGCAACAAAAACCACGACAACAAATCAAAACCAAAACAAAATTCAGCAAGCGGGTTCGGCCATACAGACCGGACTAGATCGGTACATCCATATCAAGCGTAAGCTTAGCCCGCAGAACTCCGCGGTAGGTAAGAAGTCAAAAATAAACCGTGTCCAAGTAGAAGATATATTACCCGGGAGATCCGACAGCAATCGATTTGCGCTTCTAGCAGAAAATGAATCAGAACAGGCTCAGGAGACCCAACCGAAACCTAAGCCCCCACCAATTTACATTAGGGTTAAAAAACCGCGAACGCGGTTGCGCTGACCGTGGACGGAAACTTTCATGTTGTTCTGGTCACAAAAGGGGATATCCATGAAACCAAGCTTCAGACCAAGTCTGAAGAACATTTCCGAGCTGTATCCAAATACCTGGAGGAAGCTAGGAAAAGCTACTACACCTACCAACTAAAAAGCAGCAAGGGCCTGCAAGTGGTAATAAAAGGAATCGAGCCGGACGTAGCCGCCAAGGAAGTTATCGATGCTCTCAAGGAAAAATGGTTTTCTGCAAAGAACGTCAGTAACATTATAAACAGGAAAAAAGAGCCGCAACCACTTTTCAGGGTCGAGCTGAAGCCAAAAGGCAGAGTCTTAAAGAAAAATGAAGTGCACCCCATTTATAGCCTGCAATACTTGTTGCACCGAAGAATCATCGTGGAAGAGCCACATAAAAGGAACGCCCCAGTGCAATGCACAAGTTGTCAGGAGTATGTACACACCAGGGCATACTGTTCACTTCGAACAGTTTGTGTAGCTTGTGAAGACTTCCACAATTCGGCTAACTGCCCTGCCAACAAAGAAGACCCCAAAAAGAAAAAACGCGTTAACTACCAAGGTAACCACACGGCAAACTACAGGGGCTGTCCGATCTACAAGGAGATGAAGGACCGCATGCGAAAAGTGATAGCAACGCGTCATCAGAATACCCGAATTGCGTACACTTACTCGCGTCCGACGCCGGAAGTATTTTTCGGCACGGCTGCAGGATCCTCATTTGGTCAACTAAATACCCAGAAGACGGAAAACCCACTCCAGTCTAATCTAGGAAACGCTCAGCAGATCCAAGTACAGTCGCAAAGCACTCTGGAAACTATGATGGTTTAAAACCAGAACATGGTGTTACAGCTACTTGCAGCTAAGCAGTCCAAATAAACAGATGGCAAATCTACGAATAACAATGTGGAACGCCAATGGCGTTTCACGGCACGACCTTGAAGTAACACAGTTCCTGAATGAAAATCATATCGACATTATGCTACTGGTAGAGACGCACCTCACAAACAAATACCACTTCCAAATAAGAGGCTACACTTTCTACCGCACAGACCATCCAGATGGTAAAGCCCACGGCGGAACCGGCATCCTAATCAGGGAACGCAACAAGCACCACTTTCACCAAAGGTTTTCAACTAATTACTTACAAGCCACGTCAATCAAAGTGCAGCCAGGCAAAGGAAACCTCACTATAGCCGCTGTCTACTGCCCGCCTCGCTTTACAATTTCTGAAGGACAATTCATGGACTTCTACAACTTGCTTGGATATCGCTTTATAGCTGCAGGGTACTATAATGCCAAACACACGCACTGGGGATCACGCCTTGTGACTCCCAAAATAAGGCATTATACAATGCAATCATAAAACCGAACAACAAATTAGACTATGTTTCCCCTGGCAGCCCCACATACTGGCCAACAGACCCCAGGAAAGTTCTAGACCTAATAGACTTTGCGGTGACAAAAAACATTCCCCGCAATATTATAAGCGCCAAAGCGCTTTCGGACCTGTCGTCAGACCATTCGCCAGTGCTAATAACTCTTCTTCAAAGCACAAAAACCACAGATCACCCCCTCAGGCTGACGTCGCACAGAACCAACTGGTTAAAATATAAAAAGTATGTAAGCTCACACATCAAATTAACCCTTCACTTCAACATCGAAGCGGACATCGACTGCTCTACCGATGCTCTTGAAGAAGTATTCGTGGAGGCAGCCACTATCTCAACACCACAAGGCGCGGACGTGCAAACCAACCACTTCAAAACTAATCTGCAAATTGAACGGTTAGTCCTAGAAAAGAGGCGTCTGCGACGTGCCTGGCAAACCAACAGATCGCCATCATCAAAACAACGTCTCAAGGAAGCCACTCGCTCTCTAAATCGGCTCTAAGCAAGAAAATGCACAGCTGCAGTACATTAAAGAACTATCGCCAACCAGTTCAAAACATCCTCTGTGGAGGGCTCACCCAAATCTGAGCTTTCCAATCGAAACAGTCACTTCGATAAGAAACTCATCTGGCATCTGGGCCCCCAGCGACGAAGATAGAGCCGAAACTTTTGCTTTACATCTAAGAAACGTCTTCCAGCCGAACCCTGCCACTGGTTCATTTTCCTACCACAAATCGAATCTGAATCTATTTCCCTACCACCATTGTTTCAGCCAAAGGAGATCGCGATAGTCATTGGGGAACTGAAACCGAAAAAGGCCCCTGGCGGTGACCAAATAACCCCAAAAATGTTAATTGAACTTCCAAACTCTGCCATTGAGGGTATTGTAAGCTCTTCAATGGAATTATAACTCTCGGCTACTATCCGAAAAAATGGAAAAAATATATTATCATTATGATACCGAAGCCCGGAAAAGACCACACAATTCCGTCATCCTACAGACCAATTAGTTTATTATCATGTCTGTCTAAGCTGTTCGAAAAATGCCTTTTAACTCGCATAACACCATATCTAGGAGCACACTATGTTATCCCTGCTCATTAATTTGGATTTCGTCAAAACCATGGAACAATCGAACAAGTTAACAGAATAACATCAGAAATACGCACAGCCTTTGAGCATCGGGAATACTGCAGCGCAATATTCCTCGACGTATCTAAAGCCTTCGATCGAGTATGGCTAGATGGCCTCATGCACAAAATCAAAACACACTTACCTGATTACACTCACAAGCTTCCTAAGTCGTATCTATACAACAGGACCTTCGCAGTAAGGTGCAATACAACATCATCCGACGTTTAATTATCAAAGCTGGAGTCCCGCAAGAAAGGGCGATAGAGCCTACTCTGTTCCTCCTATACACAGCGGATATTCCCACGAACGGGCAGCTAACAACATCTACGTTCGCTGACGACACCGCAATTTTAAGTCCCTCGAAGTGCCCAGGCCGAGCCACAACAGAGCTAGCAAACCACCTCCTCGTAGTAGAGAGGTGGCTATCTGATTGGCGGATTAAAATAAATGAACAAACATGTAAACACAACGTTTACTCTCAACAGGCAAACATGCCCTCCACTATTATTGAATAATACGCAGATTCCCCAAGTCAACGATGTAACGTATCTCGGCGTCCACCTTGACAGACGACTAACCTGGAGAAGACACATCGAACGCAAGAAAGTACATCTAAAACTAAAGGCCAGCAGCATCCACTGGTATATTCGCAACCAAAACATCCACAGGGACCTAAGCATTCTTACCGTAAAAGATGAAATAGACAAACAAAAAGCGTCCTACAACGAAAAACTCTCTGTGCACCCCAATCGCCTCGCAAGAGGCTTGACTTGGGTTTCCAGCCGATCCCGTCTACAACGCAACGACCTGCCAAACCAGCTGTTAGCACAACATCAGTCTAAGATTTGATACACTTATTGTTAGTATCCGAAGGGAAAATATTCAATAAATAAATAGCAAAGCATTTAAAAAAAAAAGTCTTAAGTTCCAGGCCCTCCTAGCATTTGCGCACGTTCGACCTTGCGTCCCTTTGCACTCCGAGTTGGTAGTCAGGCACTTGTCTTTCGGCTTCCTACATGACCAGCTGAAAGACTGTTTCCCTTAGCTCTTGCGGGACGCTCAGCTTCCATGCCACCACATATTCGTTGCCAGCTCTGTGCGGGATCTGCCTGTACAGAGTTTCGCCCTCGAACACTTAGTCTTATAATTTCTGGGGCTGAGCCTTTATCTTCTCTCGCATGTCTTTGATCCAGTTGCACTCGCTATTCGACACAGCCTTTTTTGCTCTCCGTAAAGTTTTTGGCACTGGCTGTCGGCTGGAGCGTCGGCTACTACGTTTAACTGGCTCTTCTGTACGAAATCTCAAAGTCGTACTGTTGCAGCTCTAGGGCCCATGTGGCTACTCTTCCTGACGTACTTTCAAGGCTGTTTAGCCAATTTAATGCCATGTGATTCGTTACAACTTGAAGTGGTAGCCTTCCAGGTAGGGCTTTAGTTTTCGTATTGCCCAAACAATGGCCAAGCACTCTTCCTCATTTGTCGAGTAGTTCTTCTCGGCCCCGTTTAGGGTTAGACTGGAGTAGGAGATTACCTTTTCGCAGTTTTCCGTATCCTGCCTCAGAATCGGGCCATTTCCGTAGTCGCTTGCAGAATAAATGTCCTTCCGAGATCCGGACGCCAAAACTGGATCAGTCATAAGCCTTGCCTTTGCCTCCTCGATCGCTTGTTGTTGGTCCTGCGACCTCCCATTTTACGCCCTTGCAGTGCGCTGCACCGGCTTGACGATTCGTGCGATGTCCGATACGAAACGTCGGTACCATGAAACCACGCCTAGGTACTGCCTCAGCTCTTGCTTGAACAATGGACACTTCTCTGGGCCTATTCGCAGGTTTGCCTCCTGTAAACGCCACAACCTTTTTCGGAGATTTTCCTTGTGTTCTTGTTGAGAACGTCCAATATCGAAAATGTCGTCTTGGTACATGTCTTGTGGTTACATCTCCGTTCCAAAAACTTGGTCCAAGGCACTTTGTAACGATGCGAATGCCGAGTGCAATCCAAAGGGCATTCCACTGGAATAGCCCCTTTCCTGGCACCGTGAACGCCCTGAGTTTCCTGCTCGTTTCTTCCAGAGGAATTTTCATGTACCCGTCCTTTGAGTCCAGGCTGCTGACAAACCTTGCTTCTCGTAGTTGGTCCAGGATGTAGTTTATTTGTGGCATTGGGTACGCGTCCTTGATCTGCCTGAAATCGACACACAATCACCCCTTTCCCGTTTTTTTTTTACCACCACTATGGGCGAGCTGTAAGGGCTCTTCGAATGCTCGATGAAGCCCATCTGTAGGAGTTCGTCAACCCTCGCATTTGTCTCCCTTTGTACTTTGGGATTCTTGGGATTGAACCTTTTCTTTTTAGGTTTGTCGTCCTTTTTAATGACTTGGTGCTCGGCCACACTCAAGACACGAAAATCTGCCAGTTCTGCCTCTAGGAATTGAATGATGTTCTCTTCCTCTTCGCCTTCTTGAACAACTGAAACTGACAACTTTTCCAGCCATCCGTTGTATATGTTCCTAACAGTTATAACGATTTCGCGACCTGCGCTTCTTACATCGGCGCATCTCAATCCCAGCACCAACGCGTCTACTACCCCTGGTAGTATCAGCAGGCTCGAGGTCAGTCGTTTGTTTCCGAATTCGACTTCTAGCTCGAGCTGTGAGCTTACTGCGCTGCACTTTGCGTTGCTAACCTAACTTGCCGTCTTGCCCTTGTAATCTCTCCCAGAGCAGCCAGACTGTCCACCAGCTTTTTGATAAAAAAGCTCGCTGTTGCCCCGTTGGCCTTTAAAGCGTTTCTGTCTGCTGTCTGAACCGGGAAGTGTTGGACTGTGTCCACTAGGGCGGTCCACATTTGTATGGAAATTTTTAAGGTCCTACTCTCATCTGCCCTTAAAGTGCGCATTGAGGAATTTAGGATATACCGAACGAAATTGTGTGAAAATATATCGTTACAGGGTCTGCTTATTGGTTTCAAAGTATATAGCTCATACGCACTGTTGAGGTTGATCAAATATATTATTTTCATATAGGTGGACCTGACTTGGATCGAAAGTCCGTTGTGTATAGTACTGACTTTAGTTTTCATCCTAAGAAAAATTTCGGGACTTGTCGTCAATTTTTTATTTTTATTGCCCGATATACGAGAGTTGACTAAGTTGGGGAAGGGAAATCGATATTTTTGAAAAAGTTATGGCTGGTATACTAGGCCGTATGAATAAATTTTATAAAAACTTTTAAGACGTTTCGCAAGGTCTAAAACTCAACCAATGACATTTTTTCAAATTTTAATCAACCACGTGAGGGCGTGAGAACAAGATTTCATTTTTTGGACCGCCCTAATGTTCACTGCCGTTGGGTTGTGTTCGATGCCCGTCAGTGTCGTCGCACTTCCTGCACTGGACTTGCGCTGATGTCGCGACCTTTGTTTAAAAAGATTGGTTTTCTTGAGCGAACGTCTCTCAGTCCTTAACCAACTCTTCAGATTCGTCTGCCCATATCATCAACGCTTCCAGGTCACCCAAGTGCCACGTCCTCATTGCGATCCGCAGGTATGGAGTGCAATTCTTTATTATGATCGCTAGCGTTCCCTAGTTTCTATATATGAGTGGTCTTATTAGGGTCTGAACCCTTGCTTTCTTTGCATGGCCTGCGAGGTTAGCGAAGTACCCCCTTGGTAGGCAGGACGTTTGTAAGCTCTCTATGAACTTGCATCAAGTTTTTCACTGATTATTGTTCGATATGAACCACTTTAACGCCCTACCGTGGAGCAGTTCCGGCATTGTTTGTGAAACCAAATCCAGGTCCCATTCGTAGATGTTTGCGGACCATTCCACGCGCTCCAGGAATTCCAGTAGTTTCTCCAAGCCGTCGAGTCGGAAACCTGCCTCGCGATATTGACGTGTTCGGGCTGATTGGAGCTTCCTTTAGACCTTTCTTGTTGGAACAGATTTTCTTGTTACGTTCCCGGCTTGCGCCACTCCGATGTCTTTCCTGCTGCATGACGTCGAAGCTAAGACCCGATATTTGGTATCCCCTTCTGGGTGTGTAACCTTGAAGATTGGTCCTGGCTTCTCGGCGTAGCTTGCCTCTAGGTCGGTGCAGCCTTGGGCTCGTTGTGGATCTTTTCCAAATTGCGAGTAGTACTCGGTCAATGCCAGCCTCTGTGCGACATGGGGAAAGTCCTCCTGCTTGAGGCTGGATATCAAACTTTTCCCCTTTTTCAAACTCTTTTGTTTTTACTGCCGAGACAATCACGTTTTGGGCGCCTGATGATAACGAACTGATATTCTATGTTTGCTCGCTACGAAACTCGTGCGGCAAGCTTAGTAGATTTGTGCGATCGTCTCACCAAATTTATAGTAAACGTGACCGCACGCTTACCAGTAATAATAATTTATGTTTTGGTTATGAGGCGTTTATTCACGGCTTTGGGTTACAAATTTTATCTGTCTTGTGATGGTGTTTCCCTTCTTGTCGTCTCCCGCTGCTCCATTTACTTCTCCTGTCACTCAATCAATTAACCTCACGTCAGGATCGACAGGATGCTCAATTCCCACTCAACTATTAGGACAACCTTCCTAGTCCTTGTGGCAGTTTCAACCCACTTAACTTAGCCGTGTACTTGCCTCTGAGGACCTCAGCTACCTGTGTCTCACTTCGGAGACCTACACCGTGTAGGGTACAATGCACGCACGCACGCATAAGGGTTAAAGTTTGGCTGTAAGTTGTTCCTCGCTCGCATGTACAAAACGTAAATAGCGGCATAATTCCCGAATTTGCTGGACCGCCTCTCTGTACTGTACGTCTGCCATCTCGCTCGCACGATCTGCGCCGCGGCGATTGAACATCTGGCGAAAATCAGTGTGAGCGACGAGACGACGGAAAATATCACGCCATAACGCCGTTATTCTCCGTCTCTGCGCTCCCTACTTAGATTCCTGGAAGCGTAGTCAGCCACGTAGGCCAACTTCTGTGCACAGCTCGAGCACTTGAGTTTCTCTCGCTAAGGCCAGCAGACGTGCGCCCAAAACCAATAGTCAAATCAAACAAGTCTACGGGAAAACTGACCGACAAACGGTACCATAGTGCGGCAAGGGGCAACCTGTACAATAATAGCTAAAGTGAATAGTGCAAAACCATAGTCTGAGGTGAATATCAGTTATAATTTTTCTCGAGGACCGGACATATAATATCGGAAGTGTTTCTGTTTCAGAACCCACCCCCCCCGCAATCGATCTCTTAACAGGCGCTAAGTCCCTGCCGCTCAGTGTATGCTGGCGCTGATATCGTCGAACGATTGCAGAGTGGGGGGTGGCCTTTAGGACCCTGGTCGGTTGCCGGCAATTTTTGCGAGCGCATTTATATACAATCAGAAGGGAATTTTCCTCAACTTGGTCAGGTGGTCGGATCAGCCATCCAGCGCCCGCTTCTCGGCTTACGTACCGGCAGCGGAGGCGCCTTCAAGAACAGTTAAGCGACGCAGACCAAGCCAACACTCACACGTCAGAGATTATATGTGTAGTCGGGTAGATACCCCGCTGCCTTAACCCCACCAGGACATGAGGCCCAGATAACAGGAGACATCGGCCGCACGGCGTTGCCAGATGCGATTCGGCTGCTGTATGCTCAGCGGCGGTAACTTTGCGTAGTTTTTAGTTTCTCCTTTTTCTATTTGCTGTATTTGAGTAGTTTTTTTTTTTTTTGTTATAGTTTATAGTTTTTGCTTATAATTCTTATGTGCATGCATCGATTAATGTGAATCCATATAATATCATATGTTCTATCAAGGATACGAGAGCTTCATTGGCCAGCTCGATGGATTTTCCTATAAAGTACCGATAGTGAGTAACCCTTAATGAATATTGTATGAATATGTTTGAGCCTTAATTATTGTCGATGCGGATCCCGCGGTAGCTGATACCCCTGCCGTAAATATATAAGTAAGAATTTATTTACGTACCGCCCACCTTAACTTGCAATGATTTGCTATATATATGTATATAATTTGTTAGGGATATAAATCTTGAAGTATAAGCCAATAAGTAAACGGCACCAGCTGTGCATAGATTATCTAAAACGACCTTTGAAGGGTTTGTTAGAACGTACCGCGCGTTAAGTTATGAAATAAATGAAAACTATGAATTTTTTGTATAACGCTACGAAATGATCGTGTAAATTCTTTTTTTTTATGGATCTCACCGGAGCTACATAATGTTTGAGGGGTATTAGAATATAATCTGAGGTCAGATAAGGGGTAATCTAATAGATGTCAAGGTTACCACGGAAGGGTGGGTAAAGAATAGGGGGGCAAACAACGTCCAAGTCTCCCTAACCCTTGATCGATTGGAGATCTGTTCCTGTTGGCGTAACTAAGCAGTGGGTACCGCCGATTACAACAATTTAGATACATTTTAATGTCGTTTAGGATAGTGCCCAGTCCGACGAGCATAGCGCAGAGCATCGCTAGAAGTGCACGACCTCTACGACCAGCATACCGAGTGGCGACTTGAGATCCGGTAGGATTCAAGTTGAACGCTACATAGTAGATATAGCATAAAAACAGAAATGGCGCCCAACGTGGGGCCCGATCGTTCAGATCGGGAGATATATAGTCCGAAAATCGCTCTCTAACACCATCCAGTAATTTCAGTTTTTTTTTTTTGTAGAACACAATTTCTTAAAGTAACGTCCAGCGCGGAAAAGCCAATTTGTCCTGTGGAAAAGCGTATAGAGGTCCTCCTAAGCAGTGGAACGACCCAGGATAAAGCAATACCCGTGAAGGAATACGTTATTTAAGAAAAATCCAATTGTAGGTTTCAAATTTTTCAGGGTAGTGATAGATCATTTCCTGGAACTGTAGTACAGTCGAGTATATCACGAACTGGCTAACCGGAAGGAGCTACACATCAGCTGAGACATTTAAGCTTTCAATAGAATTTCCTCCGCGAATCGATGAGCACGGAAAAAGCAATCACCTGAACAGGTATGGGTTGACCAGACGTCGAAATTCAGGGAGTCCATAGTTATAGAAACTCAGTCATAGGAATAGCAGAACCAGTCGAATCCAGGAAATAATATGCCTCATAGCAGAATGTTGTAATGGTGACGATCCAAAATGTTTATATTATTACCAAAAGGCAAATTAAAATACAATGGTAGTAAATCATAGTAGTGAAGATATGGAAGCTGCCCTTAGTGGAAATTCTACTTTTTGCAATATATGTAACGAGCCGTTAAATGCAGTAGACATTCGAACAGTAATTCCGTGTATGCATAAATTCCACAGTCGTTGCATTATAGAGCATCTTCAGGAAACTAATTTATGCCCAATTTGTAAGACCCAGTGTGAATTACAACCGGCATCTTCTCCGACTAACAACTTGCAAGCAGAAATCTCCGCCGCAGAGCAAATTCGTAACGCTGACGAACAACAGTACGCAAGGCCCGCAGGCACTAGGACTAGAAGGGGTCGCGGAAACGGTCAGCGAAGAGGGATGATAACTAGATCCCAACGGCTAGAGATCCCAAACCAACAAGCACTGAATCTGACGAATAGTACCACGTCACATTTTAATACATCGAGTCAACGAGAAGATATTACTAGTGTAGTACGCTGTGAAATGCAAATTTGCCAGCGTCAGTTAATGCAGGAATTGACATCCGTTATTCAGACTCAATTAGCAACAATGCAGCTAGGAAGCAATACAAGATCGAATGCAGAGATTAGACCCATAGAGAATAGAGATTTATCAGCACCGGCGAACAGACCATCGTCTAATTCGTATGGAGCTATAGGGAACGATAACCGTCAGCAAGCCAGTGGCGTATGCAACAGGTCACACGTATCAGTCTATCAGGACAAAGTACCGACTATTATCCAGAGCTGGCGGATCAAATTCGACGGCGCTCGAGACGGGCTTCAGACCGAAGAATTTCTCTATCGCATTAGGGCATTAGCGCAGCAGAACCTAAATGCGGATCAAAATATCTTGTGTGATCACTTACACCTATTCTTTGGAGGAAAAGCCACTGAATATATTGGAAGTTTCATAAGGCAAATCCCAACTTCACTTGGTCAAAGTTCTGCGAAGAGTTTCGTATGAAATTCGAAGACATTGATGCAGACATGGACATTTGGGAGTCCATTAATAGCAGAAGGCAAGGCGACAAGGAACCGTTTGAAGAATTCCAGTTCCATGTCGAAAGACTCGTAGCCCGACTACGTAACCCTATAACAGAGGAATCCTTGGTACGCTTGCTAATAAGGCACTCCAAGACCTCACTCAGATTTGAATTAATGCACTTAGGGATTAATACTCTTGCTCGGTTGCGAGAAGAGTTACGAACGCATGAACAGTTTAGATGGAGAGGAAGAAGAGATGCAACAGAACGAAGTCGCAGCAATGCAGCGAAAACCACTCAAATGCTGGAATTGTGATAGTCTAGGTCACCGATTCGATGAATGCCTTGAGAATCAGCGGCGCATCTTTTGCTATGGATGCGGTGCCAAGAACGTGTTTAAGCCAAAATGTCAGACTTGTAATCCATCGGAAAACCGACAGAAGGATGCGTCAGCGAACGACCTGCTGCCGCATCCAAAACATTAGGTATAGATTGCGCTACACAGACTGAATCGGTTTCCAAAAACCGATCAGAAAGCACTACCGAGCATACGCAATATCAGGAGAGGCTGGCTCGGTACACAGAAACGCGGAATAGGATATTTGGAGGCGTAAATAGTTTTGAGCACGACGATAGAATTCGAAGATCGACGAGACGAGCGAGAAGCTTTTGGAAAGGAGTTCGCGACAACCGCAGAAGACTTATTTCAGCCATTTCCCTCAACAAGGATAGTCGATTATACACCGATATTGAGATAGATAACCATTCTTACATCACGTTATTAGACTCAGGCGCTACAGTGAGTTGTATTGGCGGTGACGCCGCGAAAACATTTAACGATCACCCTCAAAGGCGCAACTGTTCAGGGTACATAAGAACCGCGAATAACTCAGAGTGTCCTGTTACAGGACGACTCATTGTGAACATCAAATACCAGGGACGGGAAAACGCAGTAGAGTTTTTTATCATTCCAGATCTAAAACTGGACGTATATGTGGGTATAGATTTTTGGCAGAAGTTTGGGTTACTCGACAGAATCACCGACGACAAGGGAGCTGTAGCAGAATTAGATGTAGGTCGCGAAGAAAGTGATGAGACAGTTAAGAACCATGTATTATCAGCCGCTCAACAAGACAGGTTAAATCAAGTCATAAGCACGTTTCCGTCTTATGAGAAAGAAGGATTAGGGCGCACCCATCTATAGAGCATCATATTGATGAAGGCAGTTCTCGTCCAGTAAAACAGAGACATTGGCCAGTTTCGCCGGCGAAGGAAAAGGATATGTTTTCCGAAATCGAGAACATGTTAGCAATGGATGTTATCGAAGAGTCTAGGAGTCCATGGAGCAGTAACTGCGTTCTTGTCCAGCGAAAAGAGAAAATTCGGCTATGTCTAGATTCCCGCGAGGTTAATAAGCTTACCCTAAAGGACGCTTACCCTCTCCCTCAGGTGGATGGTATTCTCAGCAGACTGCCTCCTGCTCGCTATATTACCGGCTTAGACATGAAGCATGCCTTTTGGCAGATACCTCTTGAGGAGAAATCTCGCCAATGCACAGCTTTCACCATACCAAATCGGCCACTGTACCAGTACAAGGTAATGCCCTTCGGCTTATGCAACGCCGCTCAAACGCTCTGTAGGTTAATGGACCAAGTAGTACCGCCTAGCCAGAGGACGAGAGTGTTCGTCTATTTAGACGACCTCTTGCTTCTCTCAGACGACTTTGAATCACATATGCAACTAATCGAGGAAGTTGCAGGGTATTTCCGTAAGGCCAACTTGACAATTAATATCGCGAAGTCCAAATTTTGTATGAGAGAGATCAAATATTTAGGATTTATTATCGGAGACGGTCAACTGAAAGCCGATCCATGTAAAATCTCAGCGGTCAAGGAGTTTCCAAAACCTATCACGACCAAACAACTCAGACGTTTCCTAGGTCTCGCCGGATGGTATAGACGGTTCGTGGAAAACTACGCATCCATCACCCGAGCTTTAACCGATCTGTTGAGGAAAAACCGACGTTTTGAGTGGACAGAAGATGCAGACCACGCTTTCAACCAGTTAAAGGACAGTCTAACATCTTCCCCAGTCTTACGTACTCCTGATTTCTCAAAGCAGTTCATTCTTCTCTGCGACGCCAGTCTGCACGGCATTGGTTGTGTGTTAGCTCAAGTAGATGAAGAAGGGACCGAGCTCCCCATCGCGTATATGTCCGAAAAACTCTCGAAAGCCAAACAGAACTATTCGGTAACCGAATTAGAATGTTTGGCTGTGATTAGAGGAATTAACAAATTCAGGGCGTATATCGAGGGGCAAGATTTCGTAGTAGTTACAGACCACGCGTCGCTGCAGTGGCTAATGAAGCAGAAGGACTTATCGGGGAGGTTAGCCAGATGGGCAATCCGCTTGCAAGGGTTTTCATTCGAGATTAAGCACAGAAAAGGGACTCAGAATGTCGTAGCCGATACGCTTTCGAGGAGAGACGAACTAGTAGTCAATGAGATTCACGGTCTCGGCCCTATGATCGACATGTCCTCGAAGGAGTTTAAGTCGCAAGAGTATGTAGAATTGACCAGAAGAATACAAGATGACCAGTCACGGCTGACAGACTTGCGTGTGGATAACGGGTATATCTACAAGCGCCTCGAAGGCATGGAAGGTAGTGAGTCATGGAAGCTTTGGGTGCCCTCGAACCTCCGAAACAGTGTACTATACCGAGCACACGATCCATGTGACTCAGCTCACCTAGGCATGGGACGAATGGCACAGAAGCTTAAGCAATTCTTCTTTTGGCCGGGGATGATTACACAAATCCGTTCATACATATCAAACTGTCCCACATGTAAATCCACTAAAGGCGCAAACCTAGTACTAAGGCCACCCATGGGCAGGCCAATGACATCAGACAGACCTTTTCAGAAGTTGTATATGGATCTATTAGGCCATATCCGAGGTCAAAAGAAGGTAATATCGGGTTATTGATTATAGTCGACCACATGTCTAAGTTCCATTTCTTGCAACCATTAAAGAAATTCACTTCGGATAAAATCTGCGATTATCTACTAAGACACGTCTTTTACACATTCGGCGTGCCCGAGTCGATTTTGATCGACAACGGTTCGCAATTTAAATCGGGACAATTCAAGGCGTTCCTGACTCGTTTTGGTATATCACATATCTGTACCGCGATCTACTCTCCTCAGGCCAACGCCAGTGAGAGGCTCAACCGTTCTGTCCTAGCAGCCATACGCGCGTACGTAGGTCAAGACCACACCAATTGGGATAAGCAACTAAGTGAGATTAGCGGGTCCTTGAGGGCAAACTTCCACCGTAGCATAGGCTTCTCACCCTACTACCTTTGCTTCGGTCAGAACATGATATTAAATGGCAAAGATTACGACCTTCTTCGTAAGCTGGACTTATTACAAGACGATGTAGCGATGAAATATCCTGATTTTCTTCAATTAGCTCGTCAAGAGGCCAAAGCCAGAATAGCAGACAGCCATGAGACCAAGCTCGAAAGTACAACTTGCGAAGTCGGACTGTACAGCTGAAGGTTGGCGACACTGTGTTCGCTAGGAATTTTGCACAGAGCAATGCCGTTAAGAAATTCAGTAGCAAATTGGCGCCAGTTTTTATGATATCAAAGGTAATCAAGAAAGTCAGCCCGGCATACTATGAACTAGCAAACGAGAAAGGCAAATCAATAGGTATATACCATCTCAAAGATATTCAAATCGGCAAATAGACAGATCGTCATTTCAGTTAACAGCCTTTCGAGATATGATTCTCCATCTGTTAACTGTGGGTGTAGGGTACAATGCACGCACGCACGCATAAGGGTTAAAGTTTGGCTGTAAGTTGTTCCTCGCTCGCATGTACAAAACGTAAATAGCGGCATAATTCCCGAATTTGCTGGACCGCCTCTCTGTACTGTACGTCTGCCATCTCGCTCGCACGATCTGCGCCGCGGCGATTGAACATCTGGCGAAAATCAGTGTGAGCGACGAGACGACGGAAAATATCACGCCATAACGCCGTTATTCTCGTCTCTGCGCTCCCTACTTAGATTCCTGGAAGCGTAGTCAGCCACGTAGGCCAACTTCTGTGCACAGCTCGAGCACTTGAGTTTCTCTCGCTAAGGCCAGCAGACGTGCGCCCAAAACCAATAGTCAAATCAAACAAGTCTACGGGAAAACTGACCGACAAACGGTACCATAGTGCGGCAAGGGGCAACCTGTACAATAATAGCTAAAGTGAATAGTGCAAAACCATAGTCTGAGGTGAATATCAGTTATAATTTTTCTCGAGGACCGGACATATAATATCGGAAGTGTTTCTGTTTCAGAACCCACCCCCCCCGCAATCGATCTCTTAACAGGCGCTAAGTCCCTGCCGCTCAGTGTATACTGGCGCTGATATCGTCGAACGATTGCAGAGTGGGGGGTGGCCTTTAGGACCCTGGTCGGTTGCCGGCAATTTTTGCGAGCGCATTTATATACAATCAGAAGGGAATTTTCCTCAACTTGGTCAGGTGGTCGGATCAGCCATCCAGCGCCCGCTTCTCGGCTTACGTACCGGCAGCGGAGGCGCCTTCAAGAACAGTTAAGCTTCGCAGACCAAGCCAACACTCACACGTCAGAGACTATATGTGTAGTCGGGTAGATACCCCGCTGCCTTAACCCACCAGGACATGAGGCCCAGATAACAGGAGACATCGGCCGCACGGCGTTGCCAGATGCGATTCCGCTGCTGTATGCTCAGCGGCGGTAACTTTGCGTAGTTTTTAGTTTCTCCTTTTTCTATTTGCTGTATTTGAGTAGTTTTTTTTTTTTGCATAAATGTGCTTATACGAAATTTATACCGATAGTTTTAAATACGCCCATTAGGTAAAAAGCTTCTTATGTAAGCGGGAAGTGCATCGAAGTTAATGTTGTAAACATCACACATATACATATACATCGTGTTCTAATCTACCCTCAAGGAATCAACGAGAGCTTCATTGGGCCCAACGAACGCTTCGATGGATTTTCCTATAAAGTACCGATAGTGAGTAACCCTTAATGAATATTGTATGAATATGTTTGAGCCTTAATTATTGTCGATGCGGATCCCGCGGTAGCTGATACCCCTGCCGTAAATATATAAGTAAGAATTTATCTATTTAACCTTAATTACGTACCGCCCACCTTAACTTGCAATGATTTGCTATATATATGTATATAATTTGTTAGGGATATAAATCTTGAAGTATAGCCAATAAGTAAACGGCACCAGCTGTGCATAGATTATCTAAAACGACCTTTGAAGGGTTTGTTAGAACGTACCGCGCGTTAAGTTATGAAATAAATGAAAACTATGAATTTTTTGTATAACGCTACGAAATGATCGTTAAATTCTTTTTTTTTATGGATCGTCACCGGAGCTACATAATGTTTGAGGGGTATTAGAATATAATCTGAGGTCAGATAAGGGGTAATCTAATAGATGTCAAGGTTACCACGGAAGGGTGGGTAAAGAATAGGGGGGCAAACAACGTCCAAGTCTCCCTAACCCTTGATCGATTGGAGATCTGTTCCTGTTGGCGTAACTAAGCAGTGGGTACCGCGATTACAACAATTTAGATACATCTTAATAGTTTCAGATAGTGCAATTATTTTCTTGTTTTATGTCGTGGTATAGCGGAAGTAGAAGAACCCACGCCAGTCCGACGAGCATAGCGCAGAGCATCGCTAGAAGTGCACGACCTCTACGACCAGCATACCGAGTGGCGACTTGAGATCCGGTAGGATTCAAGTTGAACGCTACAACCGTCCCGAACGTCTCGACGTAGCGATCTTGCTCCTGCCTTACTTTCACGGCTGTATCTCCTTGACTTTGACTTGCTTGACGTTGTTCACTCGCGTTCTGACTCTCGTTTTGACTCTCGTTTTGACTCTCGATAAGCAGGGCTCCGTTAATCTTCGGCGTCTCATTTTCGATCTCTGCGCACGGCACCACACCAGGGTCCAAAGACTACGGTTTCACCGTTCAACCTTTCGCCCTCTGCGCACACATCACCGCTCCTTCTCTCTAAACTCTCTTTCCTCGTTATCTCCAAACTTTCTTCCCTCGTACTCTCCAAACTCTCTTTTCCCGCATTGCCATTACTACGTGCCTTCACTGCGTATTCAGAAACTGGGAGGCCTCCGTATAATCGATCTGCGCTGCTTTTTGTGCGTAGTTTCTTAACTCCTCACAACGACACCAAGCCGCTAGGAACGCTATGGACTAGCTGAACAGTGGTTGGACCTGTATGGGAGCCGCGGCCAAAATACTTCTAGTTGTGGTATCGTTTTAAAATTTTCCCAAAATTATATAAAATAATTTAATTATAGCAAAAAAAATTGGACATATCGCCCGACTATATCCTATAGCTACCATACAAAATATCGAACCAAATTTCAAACGCGTTGCTATTTTCAGTTTCAAACTTTCTTATTTAAGTATTATTACATTTAAGGAATAATTTAAGAGAAGGAGGAGTGGTTTATTATCCACCCACCAATATTAATCCGTTAGTTTGGATTATTCAGTGTAAATTACATGAAAAACCATAAAAATAATATTAAACAAAAATACAAATTATAACAAAAGAAAACAACATTTTAAAAAATAAATGATAACAGGATATATTTAACTTAAGTCAAATGCTGATGCTGATAAAACGGACTTTTTTTAATGTGGGAGCTTTCTTTGGCCAGTAACATAAGGATCTAAACTCAGAAGTAATCTGTGCATCAAATCTGTCTTTGTGTCAATCCGAGAAGTTTTCCTGGTGTGCTGTCTTCTAAACATTTTGATGTCCATATTTTTTGACTCTGCAGGTTCTTCTGATAATTCTCCAATCGGCACAAGTGCATAGTTTATGACATCTGGAGCATGAACTAAAATTTTGTGTACGGATAAAGGAAGATAGTACCATGGATACCATGGCAGTATCAAGTGCATATTCTCCAAATTTTTTGAATTTTTGATTTTGTAGCCGGATTTTGAACACCGGATTATAATATCTTCATTAATACCCGTTATTTCTGCTGCTAATTTCGGATTTAAAAAAAAATGCTCAGGCCGTATTGCCATCATTTGACTTGCCACTTCCTCCACTCCTAGGTGTATCCACAATAAATCCCATTCGTATGCGAAAATCATTCTGTATTTGGGACTTCCTTGTCGAAAGTACTTGTTTTCCTTCTGGAGTAATAACTCTCCAGCTCTTCAGGTCGAGTCTGTACGATACATGCAAAAAGTATTCAAAAAACGAATATAGGAGTGTAATGGAGACAATCCAATCTCAAAGCGTGATTCATTAACCTTCTTTTTCAAACAATTTTCCAAATCGTTCATCTCTGTCGGCTTCGCCTCACATATGTATCACTTAGAAGATGACGTGTGACTTAGGGCACTATAAATTTTCCCATCAACCATGGTCAACTGGAAGCTGTGTTTAATTTTAATTTCTTTACCGGACACATTACATGGCGTGGCATTCAACGCTTCAATCTTAGCTTTGAAATACTTTTTTTCGTCTTCAGCTAATTGATCCGTTTCTTTTGCAAATTGTAATCTTAATGGTCTGCAGTACCGTGTAGACGAAGGACGCGGATTCTTCCAAATTATTTTTTCATCTTTTGTAATGGCACATATGATGTCACAAAAAGACTGGAATCGCTCAAATCCCTATTGCAGACTTTCTAATTGTATTCTGAATGTCCAATGCTGCCGTCAAATCCCAATTTTCCAATTAAAATCAGGTTATCAGAGGAATCACTTCCAACGCTTTCAAGAGCATCATGCTGAAGTTTTACAATCCTCCTCGCAGTGTGGTCAACCAAGCTCTGTAACTCGACTTCAGCTTTTGATTCACTTACTGTTATTTTGTCCGGATAGGTTAATTTCTTAGCCTTTAACAGTTGACCGTAGCTTGGAAAAAGGTCAAAGGAGGTTTTTGATTTCACATAGCTTCGAATTAGAAAATATTGATGCTTGCTCAAGTTTGACTCCATGAGAGGCGACAGGACTTCATCGATGTTAGCTTTGGTACACATTGCATTTGATTGAAAGTTGCACGATCGTAAGTGACAAGCTGCAGATTCATTAATTATTGAAAGCTCAGCAATTCTTCGTCTCTTAGTTCTTTTTGATGACTCACTAAAGTCTACTTTCGGACGTCCATGCTTAGCAGTTTCGATCATTTCTTGAGGCTTACTTGGAGTGCGTTTCATTAAAATTGTTTCCTTTTCGTTAAGCCAATTAGGTTGGAATTCCAGAACTGATGCCTTTTTGCGTTTATATTGTGTCCAAAACGAAGAATTTTTTTTGCAAATGTATCCGATACATTTCGTTAACACGCTCATCTCGGACACGTAGCCAATGTTTTCAATATTGCGGTTCACATGTTCGATGGCCATCCGTAATTTTTCTGCATTGGTGTCGATTACTGTACACCAACAATTGAATATGTCACCTACAAAAATTAAATTAATAATGATATAACGCTATAAAAATTAAAATTTGAACCTATAAAAAACATTAAACATTAAGGACGAACACAAAGACACAGCACAACTACAATGCAAAACAGCTGCTTTGACCTTGAAGAAAAAAAGAGACGGTGTTAGTATATGGTTGATTATGCACACATCTGCAAATGTCTGTAGCTAGCTTTAACTTTTTT
>NW_023496843.1:55000-57500 GCF_013340165.1 Drosophila suzukii
CAGTCCTGTCAGTCTGTCAGTCTGTCAGTCTGTCAGTCCTGTCAGTCTGTCAGTCTGTCAGTCTGTCAGTCTGTCAGTCCTGTCAGTCTGTCAGTCTGTCAGTCTGTCAGTCCTGTCAGTCTGTCAGTCTGTCAGTCTGTCAGTCTGTCAGTCTGTCAGTCTGTCAGTCTGTCAGTCTGTCAGTCTGTCAGTCTGTCAGTCTGTCAGTCTGTCAGTCTGTCAGTCTGTCAGTCTGTCAGTCTGTCAGTCTGTCAGTCCTGTCAGTCTGTCAGTCCTGTCAGTCTGTCAGTCTGTCAGTCTGTCAGTCTGTCAGTCTGTCAGTCTGTCAGTCTGTCAGTCTGTCAGTCTGTCAGTCTGTCAGTCTGTCAGTCTGTCAGTCTGTCAGTCTGTCAGTCTGTCAGTCTGTCAGTCTGTCAGTCTGTCAGTCTGTCAGTCTGTCAGTCCTGTCAGTCTGTCAGTCTGTCAGTCTGTCAGTCTGTCAGTCTGTCAGTCTGGTCAGTCTGTCAGTCTGTCCAGTCTGTCAGTCTGTCAGTCTGTCAGTCTGTCAGTCTGTCAGTCTGTCAGTCTGTCAGTCTGTCAGTCTGTCAGTCTTCAGTCTGTCAGTCTGTCAGTCTGTCAGTCTGTCAGTCTGTCAGTCTGTCAGTCTGTCAGTCTGTCAGTCTGTCAGTCTGTCAGTCTGTCAGTCTGTCAGTCTGTCAGTCTGTCAGTCTGTCAGTCTGTCAGTTTTTTCAGTCTGTCAGTCTGTCAGTCTGTCAGTCTGTCAGTCTGTCAGTCTGTCAGTCTGTCAGTCTGTCAGTCTGTCAGTCTGTCAGTCTGTCAGTCCTGTCAGTCTGTCAGTCTGTCCAGTCTGTCAGTCTGTCAGTCTGTCAGTCCTGTCAGTCTGTCAGTCTGTCAGTCTGCAGTCTGTCAGTCTGTCAGTCTGTCAGTCTGTCAGTCCTGTCAGTCTGTCAGTCTGTCAGTCTGTCAGTCTGTCAGTCTGTCAGTCTGTCAGTCTGTCAGTCTGTCAGTCTGTCAGTCTGTCAGTCTGTCAGTCTGTCAGTCTGTCAGTCTGTCAGTCTGTCAGTCTGTCAGTCTGTCAGTCTGTCAGTCTGTCAGTCTGTCAGTCTGTCAGTCTGTCAGTCTGTCAGTCTGTCAGTCTGTCAGTCTGTCAGTCTGTCAGTCTGTCAGTCTGTCAGTCTGTCAGTCTGTCAGTCTGTCAGTCTGGTCAGTCTGTCAGTCTGTCAGTCTGTCAGTCTGTCAGTCTGTCAGTCTGTCAGTCTGTCAGTCTGTCAGTCTGTCAGTCTGTCAGTCTGTCAGTCTGTCAGTTTCGTTGTCAGTCTGTCAGTCTGTCAGTCCTGTCAGTCTGTCAGTCTGTCAGTCTGTCAGTCTGTCAGTCTGTCAGTCTGTCAGTCTGTCAGTCTGTCAGTCTGTCAGTCTGTCAGTCCTGGTCTGTCAGTCTGTCTGTCTGTCTGTCCTGTCTGTCTGTCCTGTCTGTCCTGTCTGTCTGGTCTGTCTGTCTGTCTGTCTGTCTGTCTGTCTGTCTGTCTGTCTGTCTGTCTGTCTGTCTGTCTGTCTGTCTGTCTGTCTGTCTGTCTGTCTGTCTGTCTGTCTGTCTGTCTGTCTGTCTGTCTGTCTGTCTGTCTGTCTGTCTGTCTGTCTGTCTGTCTGTCTGTCTGTCTGTCTGTCTGTCCTGTCTGTCTGTCTGTCTGTCTGTCCTGTCTGTCTGTCTGTCTGTCTGTCTGTCTGTCTGTCTGTCTGTCTGTCCTGTCTGTCTGTCTGTCTGTCTGTCTGTCTGTCTGTCTGTCTGTCTGTCTGTCTGTCTGGTCTGTCTGTCTGTCTGTCTGTCTGTCTGTCTGTCCTGTCTGTCTGTCTGTCTGTCTGTCTGTCCTGTCTGTCTGTCTGTCTGTCTGTCTGTCTGTCTGTCTGTCTGTCTGTCTGTCTGTCTGTCTGTCTGTCTGTCTGTCTGTCTGTCTGTCTGTCCTGTCTGTCTGTCTGTCTGTCTGTCTGTCTGTCTGTCTGTCTGTCTGTCTGTCTGTCTGTCTGTCTGTCTGTCTGTCTGTCTGTCTGTCTGTCTGTCTGTCTGTCTGTCTGTCTGTCTGTCTGTCTGTCTGTCTGTTCTGTCTGTCTGTCTGTCTGTCTGTCTGTCTGTCTGTCTGTCTGTCTGTCTGTCTGTCTGTCTGTCTGTCTGTCTGTCTGTCTGTCTGTCTGTCTGTCTGTCTGTCTGTCTGTCTGTCTGTCTGTCTGTCTGTCTGTCTGTCTGTCTGTCTGTCTGTCTGTCCTGTCTGTCTGTCTGTCTGTCTGTCTGTCTGTCTGTCTGTCTGTCTGTCTGTCTGTCTGTCTGTCTGTCTGTCTGTCTGTCTGTCTGTCTGTCTGTCTGTCTGTCTGTCTGTCTGTCTGTCTGTCTGTCTGTCTGTCTGTCTGTCTGTCTGTCTGTCTGTCTGTCTGTCTGTCTGTCCTGTCTGTCTGTCTGTCTGTCTGTCTGTCTGTCTGTCTGTCTGTCTGTCTGTCTGTCTGTCTGTCT